>VZTX01025382.1:722987-887311 GCA_013400915.1 Pardalotus punctatus
CGCCGCCGGGGCCGCCCGGCCCGCCCGGCCTCATCCCGCCGCCCGCGGGGCCGCGCAACCCCAACAACACGCTGGTGGATGAGCTGGAAGCGTCCTTCGAGGTGAGGGGGGGCGGCCGCGGGCGGGCGCTTCCCTGCCGGCGCCGGCCCCCCGCAGCCGCTCAGCGCCGTGCTTCCCTCTCCCGCAGGCCTGCTTCGCCTCGCTGGTGAGTCAGGACTACGTGAACGGCACAGACCAGGAGGAGATCCGCACCGGTGAGCCCGGGGGAGGAGCAGGGTGGAACGCTGCTCAGAGCAGCGGCCGGAAGGAAACCCACCCGGCGATGGCCGGGGTCTGGTGGGAAGGTCTGAGTGTGCCACTTGACTCCGAGGGTTGCGTGGGGTTATACTGGCGTGCGGTGAAACGCGTGTTTCGAACACCAGGGAGGTGATGTGATGCATTCGGATCTGTATGAAGCGGTAACAGGAGGTGGGAAAGGCCAGGCCGGGCTGCTCAGTAGCGGTGTGTCAGGGCTTGAGTGACGCGCCTCTGTGGAGGCGGAATAAATATGGTATGAACAGGAGCTTGAAAAGCGGCCCTTGACTTCTCCTTAGAAGTGCACTTGTCCCTGAAAGTTATTTGGAGCTTCACTCAAGTGGCGTTTCAAAACCAGCGTAAATGCTTTTCAAAACTTTCTGGCTATTTGGTGATGTTCATGTGCTGGCACGGAACAGCTTTTATTACCAAAACAGTAGTATGTAGAATATGAAGGCAGAATGTTCCCTCAATATGTGCATGTTTTAGAACCCTGCACTGAGCTTGTTGCTTAGGCATGCAGAAATGTTTTCTTTATTCAACCAACTTCCATGAACTATTTTATTACTCCTTGTCATTGTCAGAAATATAATAAAACCTGGGAGAAATCATTGTTATCATGCACTTCTAAAAGAAGTTAGAAGTTTGTAAAGCAGTGTCTTACACAGAGACTGAACACACATACTGGTTTTATAAATATGTCATTTAAGATACTCTGAAGATTTTCTTTGTAGAAAGTACTGTGAAAAGTGTTTTTAATAAACCACTACCATTACCAGCCTGAAATCTTATTTTTTTAGAATCTGTTCTTTTAATATTTTTATTATATGTTTAGGTGTTGATCAGTGCATCCAAAAGTTTCTGGATGTTGCAAGACAGACTGAATGTTTTTTTCTACAAAAAAGACTGCAGCTATCAGTCCAGAAACCAGAACAAGTAATTAAAGAGGTATGTTAATTTACCTGTCTTGCACTAAATCATATAAGGTATGTACCTTAATCACCTTGTTCACATTCATTTTGGGTTTCTCAACATGATGCTGTACATTAAGTTGGTAGAACTTGATTGTTACCATAACGCTCATCATGAACCTGGAGAAGCCGGATGCTGCTCTGTGGAGTATTGGAATACAGCTGATAATTCATTGGAAGAGACAAAATAGTCAGATTTTTCTGGGGGTGGTGATCTCTGAAATATGTGACCTAGGTGAATGGCACTAGTGCATTCATGCTGATTTCCCTTGTATCAGTAGACACTTCCATTATTCTATTTTTCCACTGTAAGATCAGCTTGAAAACTCAAGGTCTAAAAAAGTTACATGCTCTTTATGCGAGGTGGTTATTCTCAGGAATACTGTCTATTTACTAATAACTTTTTAATCCATAGGATGTTTCAGAATTAAGAAATGAATTGCAGAGAAAAGAAGCATTAATTCAGAAGCATTTGAGTAAACTGAGACACTGGCAACAGGTCCTGGAAGACATCAGTGTACAGCACAAAAAGCCTGCAGAAATGCCTCAGGGTCCATTAGCTTACCTGGAACAAGCATCTGCAAATATTCCTGCTCCAATGAAGCAAACATAATCTTCAGTTTTACACGGCTCAATATTTTAAAAGCACTGGTGTTCTTTGTATGCTTTTTGTATAATGTACTTTTTACTGCAAATATAATTAAAACAATTAAGCCAAATAAATTATCATGTTTTTCTTTTATTACAGAAGTATGGATTGGTTTTATGTTTCAATGGAAAATAATCAGAGTTGCTCTTCAGGGACTTTCTGGTAGAAGTGTGTCTCCCAGAATACATCCTGCTAGAGAGGATGGCTCTTGCATTCCCTTCTGTCATTTTGGTACGATCAAAATCCTTGCCAAGACTGGTGTTTGATTTTACTGGACTATTTAAATGTTAATTATCAATGAGTACCACTGCAGAAACAGCCTTAGAAGTGTCTGTAAGTAGGTCAGATCACTTTTTTTCTTCTTTAAGTAATTGTCATTCTCCACCGGACTTGCTCACCCTGTGGAAGGTGGCTTGGGACATACAAAAATTTGGTTCTTATAGGATGAATTGAAATGGAAAAATGCACTCAAAAAGGTGGGATATGTAATGCAGGGCTACTTATGTTCTGTCTCTCAGGCTACTGTAGAGGTGGTCCAAAATACCTACTTCCAAAATAAAGACCACTTATTGTGGAGGTAGGGTCACCAGCACAATCCAGTATACAGAATGAGCTTCTATTGCAGTGCTCTATTTAGTAAGCTAAATGTAGCCAAAAAAGATTTTGGAGGTAGAAATGGCAAAAGAGTCCTGTCTGTGTATTACTAAGCAACAAATTTTACTCATCCATATAACCAGGAAAACTACTTTTCTACACAAACCTTTTGGGGGACAGAGTTAACTAATTATTTGTTGTAACCCTAGAAATAAGAATTACTAATTGTGTATTGAAATTTCTGTTGTTCTTGGGGCAGAAAACTAATGAAAACAGCCCAGTACCTTTCCATGCTTACAGATTCCAAGGCACCCTTCACTGTTACTGTATACTATTTAATCTCTTTCTGATTGCAAGTATGAAAAGTGCCTTTTTGCCAAATCTAATGCCAAATTCACTTTTCCAACCAAGCAGTTCCTCTTGGAAAAAATACCAGATAACTGGAATGAAAAGTATTGGCCTGTAGAAGAATTCTGCTCTTCCTTCCACCTTTGCACCACCAGTGAGGTGCAGTGGTTGTTTTGTATGAAGTGTTTGCATCTATTGGTGCAGTGTTTGCTGGCTGTTGGATTTAAGAAGAGGTTAGGCTCGATGTGGAAAATTTTTTTAGGTAGCTAGGCCCTGCTGGCCAAAATTAAATGGGGATTCAAACTGTACAGTAATTGAAGAGGAACTATCATCTGTGTTAAATACCAGGCTGCTGGTCGTGCACTTTCCTGCCTTTCACACTTACTGGGTTAATTACCCACCAGTAAACTTTTTCATGGATTCTTTCCTCCCAGCAATGAGTTACCATGATCTGATAAATGTCATCATTCCCCCATTTTGCATTTAGGTGGGCACAAAACTAGTATTGAGAGAAAAGATACAAGTATGCAGTTGCCATTCCTCTGGAACTCAATGTATGAGTCTGACTCACTTCAGCACAACATAGCACTCTTTTGAAAAACATAGAAATTGGATAATTTACAAGCTTTAATGTTCATACTTACACATCATCCTAATTTATCAGTCTGATACATGTATTGAAATTCAACAGGAATATTACACACCAATGCTGACTATACAAAACAGCTTATGGAGCAAACCAGAAATTATTTCTAAACCAGCCTGCTATAAACATGCTGTTTTTGAAGGTGTACCACATGCTGTACAGCTTAAAATTCATTTAACAAAAAGCATTAAAAACTTTAAAAATTACATTATTATATGCAGAACTTACTTTAAACAGCTGATGAAGCAAATGTATAAATGTACAGAAGTAAGATCTTCTGTCAGCTGGTGCCAAATTGAGAGGAGGTATCCAAGTCCAAATTGCATATTTAATGGATTGTGGAGTGGTAGTCTCTTGATTAAAAAGTCTTTTCACCTAGCAGTATCAAGAATTGCTTTTTCTTCATTTTTTACAGACGTTGTTAAAAAATGCATTTTTCTGAAATTCATGCCTTATAACTCCATAGTTATTAGATGTAAGAGAGAGCAGGTATTCCTAACTGTTTACTTAGAAATTACATCTTTTTTTTTTCTTCCCTTAAATCATCTATTGGATTATAATTCCTGAAAGGAAAACGGGAATGACTTTTATAGTAATTCTGTTTAGAAATATGGAAATAGTTTGCTTTAAAATGAAAAATACTTAGTAAACCATTCTTGATGCTGAAGCTCTTGTTTTTGGTCATTTTTGGTTTCAGGTGGTTCATTGTCATGTGTCCTGTGTAAACAAATAAGCATTAGCATCACTGACGTACAGTCTTACCAATATGCAGTACTTTTCCCAGAAGAAGTCATGATCCTATGAATGGTTCTGTGCTCACATGAATGCATGAGGCCAAAAGGTGCCAGCTGCAATTTTAGTTGTATCTGTGCCAGCCAAGTAACTGGACTAGCAGCACTGGTCATAAGATGAAGAAAAGCATGAAGCAGAGCTAAACAGCTATGGAGAAACATTTAAACATAGTTCTTGACCTCCCAAAAATATAAAACAAAAGGATGCTTCATGAATATGAAGTCTTGAAAATCAGAGAATGGCAGCTGCAATTCACTCTTAAAAATATGAAATACAATTTATGCATTAAAAGCGTTGGGTGAAAGTTGTGTTTGAAATGAAAAGATTTATCTGAACACTCCCTGATATTCATAATCAATCTTATTGCATAGGCCTTGACTTTCCATCATTCAGGATTTTTTTAACATGATAGCAAATAGGACTTAAGATTGACCGATTTAAAAGAATTAAGTGTGTAGCAACCAAGCTATCATTAGTCTCCCTGTGTGTTTGTTTCCCTTTAAAACAGAAATCCCATTTGTCTTGGCAGCCATCTGGCATGACACAGCATGTTTGTATCTTTAAGATGTGGGAATTGCCAAACAGGATCCAAGCCTATGTCCCAGGTTGTTTTTGTCAGCAGTCAGCACCATCTGCCCCCAAGGAAAGAACTCTCTTGCACATAATTTACAGGATAACTAATCTCCACCAGGGGATAGACGAGAAGGCTGGATTTTGTCCTGAAACACAGTGGTAAGGTCTGGGGACTTTTTAACCATATATTAGCAACATACATTTTTAACTATTTCTTGAAAAGAGAGTTCATGTTATAAAACACTGAACATTGTTTAAATAACTAACAAATTTGATGAATTTAAGCTCTTCAGGGAGAGAACAAAAAGTTAAGTATCTGCTAATCCATTCTTAAGTCTCTAACCTTTGCCAAATGATTAGCCTAGATTCATTCAAATATCTCCTAAAGTAAAAATATGCCATCTACATGTACCAAGTGCAAGGTAAGGCAACAAAAATAAGATGGAAGACACATCCTTAACAGAATCACTGATGGACGCCATGTTCACAATGAACTACATTCTTAGTTAAGTACAAGCAACTCCTTTTTTGTTTGTTTGGTTTTTAGTTTTTTTGTTTGGTTGGTTTGGTTTCATTTGTTTGGGGGTTTTTTTTCTACCAGGAGGGATTGCAAGCACAAGCTCTGCTGGGCAGGGATTACAGCCTACTTTTGCAGTAAAGTTCTGTGTCTGTCTGCAGAAAACTCAACACACAGAGTTCACTGCGCAGGAGGAACCTTACATCGTTGTGTATTTCCAAATGTCTAATGTGTTTGAATTGCCTACAAGATTCTAAATATGAATTCATTTATTGTCATACAAAATGGACAAATACCTTGTGGCAGCACTGCTGTCTGAGGACTGTGCTGATGGAGAGCCCACCCTGAGGCAGCCAGGACTCCGGTCTAAGCTTGTAGATTTTGTTATTTGAGGAGCACTTCTTTTTGATCTCAAGTCACAGCTCAAAAAGCTCTTTGCGTAGGAAGCTAAATTCGGAACACTGACAACACGACTGGGCACCTCAACCGTTTTCTTCTGCTGCTTTTTATTGTAACAGAAAACTTCATTATGTACACATTTTTTACAATTTATACTATAAAACCTCAACGATACCTAATTCCCAAATGTCTTGTCAGGAACACCCAAATAGGACGGTTTATATCTTTTTCTATATGCATTTAAAATAAATTCTTAGAGTATGCTGTGAGTATCCATGAATTTTGTCATCCAATTAAAACAACTTGTGTAATTGACCCTGAGATTTTTAGACACATCAAGGTGCTTTCCACCAACTTGACCTCTGTATGGCTATTTGTTGGCAGTATCATGCAGAGGGGCTAGAATGACAAAGGACAGATACAAGCAATCCAAACAGATGCATAATTTTCCTTGATGCATGCAATATTCTAATTAGCAACTCCGAAATCTGCAAGCAATGGCCATGCTTATCCCAGTGGAAGACTGATGGTTTTGGAGTTCTAGTATTTTATATTGGCTTAAACACCTGTTATCTATGCTGCATATATACTTTTACTGAATTTCTCTTACGCTCAACAACTGACTGTAGGTTGGCTTACCAGAAAGAATTACACTGAATAACATTATCATAAAAAGTTGATAGCACTTTTATTGTCCTGATCACCTGTATGATTCAAATAGTAATAAAAACAATCACAATTTGTGATTTTAACTGCATTGCCCATCTTACCTTTATGGAGGGAGTCAAGCATGCTGTATTAGGGTTGAAAGAAAATGACCGATTCCTGTAAGGTTCAGTGTTGGCTGAAAGTGAATGCTGACATTTTCTTCCTTCCTGAACAGAAACAAAGTTATGTGTATGGAAACATGTATTTGTTGAAAGCTGGTATGGAAAGATATATTTGTGAAAGTTTTCCAGAACAGAAAGAACCAATCTAAAGCAATGTATGAAACACTGAACAGAGCCTTCCAACAGATTCTAAAATATATATGTACATATAAAAGGCAATCTTACCACCAGCTGCTTGATAATCTCCTCTCTCTCACTTAATTTGTCTTGCAGACAGTTTATAAGGTGTGTATCTTCAGACCTGAACTCCCACTTTCTTGACTTTTCTTCTAATTCTTTGAGTCTGTACCAAAGAAAGTGCAGACCAGAAAAAACTCCCTCAGATCAGGTTCAAGAGACACTTGTCTGTGGGCTGCACTCTGCCCAAAATTCCAAGCCTAAAATACAGGGGCACAGCCACGCTTTTCTGATAAAACAGCATTTTTAAAAAATGGGTATCTGTACATGGTTTATGTAGAAGTATAGCATCTTCTGGAGTTCCAAAATAAATTGCCAGGGTTAATCCACACCTGTCCAGTGTAAAATCCAGCCTCTGTATAAAACAGTAACAAGCTTGCACATCATGCTGCTAGTTTCCTAAAGAAAAAATCTGTGTCACAGTATCTATACATATCAGTATCAATCTATTGTTCTCTTTTCTGACCCAGTAACTTTAGAATCCTCAGAAATACTCAATTCCTGTAACTTTCATGAAGAGAGGCTTGGATATGCATGCTGCTTTAGTGAACCTGCTAAGTCAAAACCTGTAGTCTGAGTTCAGTTTTTTAATTCCTTAATCAGGGGAAAAAATTCAAATGCTAATTACACATTCTTAGGTATGGTGTGGAAACATATTTGATTGACCCATGAGAATGCAAGTCATTACTTCATCAGCCAAGTTCATGATTTTGCTGCTTGAGAAACTGAATGCTATGATGTTCACCTGCCCTCACCAGGACACATACTGAGAAATGTATTACAGAATACAGACCACCATTTTGTGCTGGTGGATTTTTTATGTATGGGTAAACATTTTTGAGAGGACCACCCCCCACTCTTATAATCTTAGAGTTATCCCAGAGTTTAAATAAAAAGATAAATCTTTACATCTGAGAGGTTTAAAGGTTAGAGGCCTTCTTACATGCAAGGTCTCTCTTCTGGAGCTCTGCTGCACAGTTGGGTTAAGAGAAAAGGACAAGGGATATATATAATCACAGGGATTATTTCTGAGGGGTCCCTCCTGTACAGTCTGACGCACCACAGAATTAATTAACTCCACAGGGGGCTGCAAAGTGCATTTATTTACACAAGCAAGTGGGGGCTTGTCCTCGGAAATTTGCAAGGGAGAGAGAATGATATTAAGAAGCTTTTACTCAAAGATGCTGCTCTGCTGAACAAAATTAAGTACAAGATCATGGATCAAGGCCTCTGGTATCATCTGTGACAAAGATAATTTTACATTTCATAAAATTTCTAGATCCTACACACAATTTTTAATTTAGCATTGTAAAACTTCATGTATAGTGCTGTGGATCAAATAATATCCAAAATTTATTACAAAGCATCTGGGTCTTTTTGGTTTGCAAAAACAATACCTATACACTTCTGTTTCAATCCTCATAATATTTTACTTATGATTATTACAAAAATTGTACATACTAAGATTAACAAATTCAAAGAGAACTCATTGCCAGCATGAGCCAGAGTTTATTTAAATTACTTACGCAGTTTCTAAGGAGAAAATCTTTGCTTGGAGATGTGCCTGAGTGCTGCTGAAATCAGATAATATGTTTTCAATTTCCTTCCGGTGATCTTGTTTCAGTATGTCCAGTTCTTTTTTATGCTTGATATTGAGGTCTTCTACCAGTAGCCTTTCATTGGTATTAAAATATGTCTGAATTCTCATGTTTCAATACTAGTTTATTATCATTGATCAAAGCATGCAGTTTTGAGGTGTTTTATTGACTGCAAAGGTAGTTAACTGGGCAAAGATCTGGATTCTGCCTACTGATTTTACTTTGACATTTTGGTAGCAATCTGAGGAAAAACCTTTTAACACCAAAGAAGAGAAAAATTATTTTGAAAAGTACTTGACATTCACCCTTCAGGAAATGGAAGGTCTATTCTGCATAATGATGCTATTGATATTCTGTCTAGGATTAGTTTGTACATCAAGCCTAATAATAAAACATGACAAAGTACCATAGAAACTTATTGGTATTAAGCAAAATTATGTTGAAATATCTGGGATTTTAAGTTGAGGCTCTCATGATATATTTCACCACATCATGGCACCAGAAACATTTAATACTTATCTCGTCCTAAAACTTCTTTTTTTAAAGTGATGAAATGTTGTAACAATGCTTTTAACTATAACATTTATCTTTTTCAAACAACATATTTTGAAAGATACTGCTATATGATTAACACCATAAACTGAAAACTAAAAAATGCCTAACATTTTCTCAAGGCTAACCATAATATTGCTTTCTAAAACCAATCCCAAAAGCAACAGACATCTACTGAAGAATCATAGTTTGTTTTTTTTCTGCTAATGCTTTGTTAAACCTTGGAGAAACATTTTCATTAACTCCATGGAGAGCCTGTGTTCTATGGTTTACTGATTAAAATAAAGATGCTGAACTCAGCATATTAACAATTTTCACAAAAGATATTCAGTTTACCTTTTGTTTCCCCCTATTTTCTTTTCAATGTATTCCCAAGCCTGTTTCCCTTGTTTTTTGTAGGCTTTGGGAAAGGCCAAAAGGTTTCTTTCCTTGAAGTTAAGAGCACGGCCATGGGAGTGACTGATTTGGCATTTAGTATAACATAAGAAGCAGAAGAATAAGGGTAAAAAAGGGAGAAGAATCCCTGAAATGAATCTTCAGGAGTAGAATGTTCTCCTTCAGAATAGCCATTTTGGGACTTGTTCTCTCTTCCCATAAAAACACCTTTGTCTTCTCTCATCCTAATCCTTGTAAAAGCTTTCTGAACTGGAGGTGGAATTAACACAACTCCAGAGAATCAAAATGGGAATTATTACTTCAAGCAGATTACTGGTTTCAATTACTTGGCAAGAGTAGGACTAGTAATTTTAAGTAATTTGTTATAAAAAATTTTCACATGCAAATAACAAGCCACTATCAGCTTTCAAATCAGAAAAGAAACTATATGGCATAAGACAGGGTCACTGTTGTTAAAAGTAAAAATAGCAGTTAACTATATACACCAATTTAACCATTCCCCTACACAAATTATTAGTCCTGCAAAAGCAAACCAAGAGCTGCAAGTTAAGGTTCCAGGTCTTCCACAGGTTAATTTCAGAGCAGCCTATATCAGGTGCCTAGGTCCACTCCAGTGCTTTGGTCCTAACTCCAGTTATTTGAAGGATTTCTCCTTACACGATTTCCGTTAATGCTTCTTTCTCAAATGCTTGGTGTAATAGAGCTACACCATTTATTTCCTGTAAAGAAAATCCTCCAGCCCAGCAGCCTTAGCATTTGAGGCCTTTTAGACCTCATTGCTGACACGTGAATAATTCTTCTCTTCATGAACAGAGGCTCTAAATTCCTTCAAGGTAGCTGGAGGGCATTGACGAAATTCTCTGGTTTGCAATTCTCTCTGTTGATCTTGCTTCAAAAGCTTGAAATGAAATTCACTTTGAAGTAACTCTCCAAAGAGTGCAACAGCAAAAAAAAAAAAAAGTTTCTCATTCTTTAAATATCTACTGACTGGTAGACAGGAATGGAATTATTCGGGCCACTCTGACAGTCTGCAAAGAGACATTCTATCCACTTTGAGTGGATAGAATGCTTTGCTCTAGACTATATGGGCCACAATTTTAAAGATTCCTCTAAGGGCACACTCCTCAGAAATCCTTTTATTTATACAGCTTGTGTAGTTGGGGGCATACATTCTACACCATTGGAAAAATGAATTGGAAGGTACCCATGCACCAGATCACTCAGTCTCTCTGCAAAGAGAATGTGTTAAGTATGTTCATCCAGAAATTTCAAAGGATTCAACAGCCATACAATGCAGTGAGCAGTGAACCCAGTCTCGTCTCCTTTGTAAGCTGTGCCAGGGGAAGTTTAGGTTGGCTATTAGGAAGGATTTCTCCAAAGCAAAGGTGATTAGACATTGAAATGGGCTGCTCAGAGGTGTTTAAGGAAAGACTGGATGTGGCACCCAGTGGTGTGGTCTAGTTGGCAGGTGGTGCTGGTCACAGGTTGGACTCAATGATCTCAGAGGTCTTTTCCAAACGAATTTATCCTGGGATTATGCACTTTTTCTGTACATAATTGGGAAGACCCATTTGCAGCAGGTGTGCTGAGCCTGTGGCTACAGTAAGACACCATCTATTAGACAGCCAAGACTACAAATCATCTGGCCCTTCCTGTGCCCTGACAGCATCCCACAGAGCCAGGCTCACCATCAGCCCAGAGGCACTGTCAATGTCCACTGGCACTGCCCTTACTTCCCCTGTGCAAAGCTGGCTGCTACAGCCAAAGCAAACTCTTACAGGGTATATATGGCATTCTCAAGTGGCCCCTTCAGAGTTAACAGTCCATTGGTTTCAGCCAAAGATAAAAAACCTGATATTTATTCTTGGAGACTTTTATATTTTTTAATAGTTCTTTAGTGAGTTTGGGATTTATGTATTCCAGTGCCTTTCAAAGGCTGACATTATGCAGATTTTCTCAGGTCACTCCTGTGGGGATACACTAGACTTATTTTTCTGTGACACATAATGAACAATTAGTTCAAATGCATCTATTATGGCTGGAGGAAAAAGTGGAATGAACTACTGCTTTTGCAAAGCTCCTAGCTTCTAAAATTAGTACTTTAGAAAGGAAAGATTCTGACATGCATTACATTTGGGACACCACTCATGCTGGCATTATTATTGAATCTTTAGATAGCACTGTCAAGTGTGAATTCAAGGCAAACCTTCTATGTTGTTTATCTCTGTCCTGAAGCTGTGCAGCTTCTTGCTTCTGTGACTCCAACTCAGCACTGAGTAGCTCCATTGTGTCCTTCAAAAGTAAATTCTCTTTCTTCAGTTCAGAAATTTCACTCTGACATTTTTCCAGTTCATCGTGAAGAGATCTGATCTGGCTTTGGCTACTTCCTTCCTAAGAAAAAGGCCAAATTTAGTTATTCACAGCCTCTTATTTTTTAATGTTAACATCTTGCTGGAACTGTGTGCATTGAATTTTTGTGATGTGATTTTTCAATTATATGTGCAATGCTACATATGTGCAAGAAAAAATCTGTGATCAAAATCTCCTAAATTTATTCTGTAGTCTCCATAGTATTTATTTTATTGTAACATTCATTCATTTACTTCTGTTGTAGATTCTGATCTTTAATTGGAAAAAAAAATCCTGCCGATAGGGAAAAAATCATAAACGTTTAAAGTGAGGCATAAAGGAAAAAAACCCATTCCATCTCTGTAAGAGACTGTACACTTTTATATCACTGGAGAGAGACATTTGATACTATTGCTTTTGCTAAACATGACATGGCAATGAAGTACAAACTGGCCTCTTGCCTGTTGCTTCTTCAGGGTCCTCACACTCCTCAGCTCCATTTGTAGTTCTTCTATTTGTTTCTTTAGGTTCGTGCACGATGTCTGTTGCTCAGAGAGTTCCATTCTTAGAGATCCTAGTAACAGACAGACAATCATTTAGGCAGTCAGAGGTCAGCTGGATGGGGAAGGCAGATACAAAGAATGTAGATGAAAACATTAATAAATTACATTTTGCTTTGTTCCTCCACTCCTTCCCCATTAAGCATAATGGCCTCCTATTAAGAGCGGTCACTCAGTTGAGCAATAGTGAGACGATAGGGAGCGACAATTCTGTGTCAGAGAGGGAATTCTGCGCAATTGAATTGCAGACTACATGATCACAATTCCTTCTTCTAATCTAGAACTTTACTGGAGCACCCCTGAGCTTCCCTGTTAATTCCACTGGTGTTTCATAGAGGGGCATAAAGCAGACTGAGGAGAGCTCTGGTTGTGTTAGAGAAATACAACACTTATGTAAGCTCATCTCTCATATTCTGCAACTTTTGTCTAAATTGGGTACAAGTTTTGGGATGGATCAAGTACAAGAAGTTTTCATCTGTTGTCTCCCTACATTTTTTCTTGAAGAAGGGAATCTATTGATTGAATGTATAAACTATAGAGATCAAGAAAACTTTCTAGCAAATTTTAATTATGAGGAGAAAAAAAAACCAAGATGAAAATTCAGTTTGTACCAAAAATATTTTCAAATTATTCTTTCTTTAATTAAAAAACATTTTATAGATGAGCTTTAACAGCCTGAGATTAAATCTGGAGATATTACATGTCTTCCTACTGCAGTGTTCTGTTTAGTTCTGAACAGCTTAGGGCACTTTCAAAACTGACTAAACAATACATAGGGAGCAACTGCTCTTCCACTGCTGAACTCAATAGAACAGTCTTCAAGCACATATAATAATTCTTCTCATGACAGAAAAAACAGAGTAAAATCATATAAACTAGATGCTATTTTCCAGTCTTATATACCTGATAATACATACCTGAATGTTGTACACCAGACTATTCTCTCAGCAACACTTTGCTGCTGACAATTGAGGGCTTGGTTAACAAAGAATATTACGTCTGTATTGCTAAATTGCAGGTTATGAAAAAGGAGATTCATGAAAACCTGAATTCCCAGAAGATGGGAAAGAAAATGAATGGGATGAAAGTCAGTTCTCAGTATATATATATAACCAAGCAGTGGAAACTGTGCATGACATGAGACACTATACCTAGCAACAGGGTTTGCTGCTTCTGTATCTGCTCAAGTTCATCATGTAATTCTTTCTTTGCTTTCTCTTCCAAGGTTTGTATTTCCAGCCTATGAGACTGATGTTGGATCTTGAAAGTCTCATTAAATTCCTTTTTCAAACGTTCTTCTGCCTCCTGTAAGCAAAAGTCCCCCCCGCCAAAAACAAAGTAATTGGAACCTATTTATCAGCTTGCTGTTTTACTTGTAATGCTAGGATGAATCTGGCCTTTCATTGTAAAACTTTAATTTTCATCACCACTTTACAAGACAGTTTATCAATGCCAGCATAAAAATGAGCTGAAGTTAAAAATTAACACCTAATCAGTACAAGATAAATTATTAGGGTATTGCCTCTTAGATTTGTTGTGCATGATGAAATAGTAACACGGACATTTTTGCACTATTTGACATTAGAAAGAAAGTTTTACTATTCAACATACAAAGCCACCCAGATTTGACCTGTTTGTCATTACTTATCACAGTGTGTCAGACAAAGGCTTCTATCTTTCCTTACATCATTCTTGGCTCAAGCTTCCACTGTCATCAGAAGTACTGCTGGTACACTGTAAATGATGGAGCACTTGCTCTGTAGTGGCTCTGAAAGCAATCTCCTGTCCTCAGTTTCATTCTTACCAACTCACTGCTTTAGCTTAGCTTTGTTATAACTGGAATTTTATTTGGAATATATAAACAAGATATTAAATTCTACTTAGGGTGGTTGTATTACCTATGTTTTATAAGGTTCTCTAAGCTGAAAGAATCAACAGGGACATCTGAACTCCACGTCACAATCACATGTACATTTTTCAAGTTGATTTTTTCTCAAACAGCAACAATCTTTAGAACCTCAGTATATTGCATTAACATTTTGCTATCGAAATAAATCCACCTGAACCTTTAAAAGCTTTGGTTATCCACTTACTTAATTGATTTCTTGAAGGTATGTAAGGCAATACACATCACATATGTGTCTATTATACTTAACTATTTATGTATAAATTCATAATGGATGAAAAATAATAAAACTGAGTCTTGTTATTAATACATGCAGGAATTCCCTTATATTTCTGAACTAGGGCACAGATAAAGGAGCTTGTATTCACTGCAGCCTAACTGTAGGGTATATTAGTTTATGAAACATTTATTCACACTGTGGTCTAAGTTAAAATGTTAAAGTTATAAGAAACCAATCCAAAACAAAAACCCCACAAACCACCAACCCCCCTCTCCCAACCTGATGATGATGAGGTTTCAAAATCATAGAATAACTCATTATGTGCAATGACAACCCATCATTAAGATAACTGGAAATAACTGAGTTTTGATTATTGGTTCTCACTAAAATGGTTTATCCCATAAATATGATTTTTTTTTTAACTTTAGTATGTAGTAAACTGACCTTGAGTTCCTGATTCTTGCTTTTCTCCAACATTTTTAAGACTTTTTGATGTGATGCCTCCAACTGCAGTTTAACATTTTGGTTTTCTTTAATGGTGTTTTGAAGATCCTGCAAAAGTTTCTCTTTTTCTTTGTTGGACTGTAGATTATGTTTCTTCATTGACTCCTTGAAATTATTTGCTTGTTGGTCTAATATTTGCTTCAGCTGAGCCACCTTCCAGAAAAGTAAGTCAGCAGGACAGGATTAATGGCTGCATTCACAATGGAGAGGAATTATGTAAAGTTGAATACATTTTATGAGCTTGTGCTGCTCTATGAAAAAACAGCAAGGTGCTTGTTTTGTGCAAGGAGTCCTTTTTCCAGTGAAGAATGACAACCCTTTTGCATATACTGTCTGTTGGTCATCAAGTACTTTTTAAAAATTTCAAATCATCTCCATCTCATACCCGCAATCCATAGTTCAATTTGCACAATAATATGGCACAAACCAGCAGGCAGGCCTAAGGCTGTGCTGAAGCTATCCAACAAAACTGATTTATTTAATTTGAAAGAGCACCTAGCTTCATCTGCCTCAAACCGTGAATTTAAGTTCAGTATTCATCCAGTTGTTTCTTGGCTTCTTCTGTTGTCATCCAATTAAATACACACACACAAAAAATTATCTGATCAAGATAGAGAACAATAATCACCAAGCACTATTCATAATGAAAAACATTAATTGTCTTTAATATATCTGTGTAATGGGATCTGTCTGTGGCCTGGACACACTCCAAGAATAGGCAGATGCCAGAGCCACTTGCCAATCATACTTTTGTTTCCAGAGCTGCTGAATTTTTTTTTATTACTTTAAAACAAATGTGGTATATAATAAGATTTAATCAAAGAGGCACTTTGGCTTCTGGTTACAGGTAAAACAATTACTTTGTCTTCAACCTATTCAATTCAAACCAATGTTTTCCTGTATAAAGAAAGGAAACACTGCAGTTCTAGGTACTGCAGTTCCTTAAAAAACTAACCTTTGATGTGAAACATTTAATGCTGTACCATCCTTCCTATCACCTGACACAATATGCATTAGCATCACTACACTCAAGTATGCATTTTTTCCCTGGGCTTCCTGAAAATAAAGTGACTAAAAAGAGGAAGAATAGAGTATATATGTATATATATAATAGAAAAATTTTAAACAGGAAAAATTTCACTTGGAATATTTCTTAAGCAAATTAAATAATCATCTGGGCAGGAAAGATGAAAAGAAGCCTATATAAACTTAATCTGTGGTCACAACACTATAAACTTCCTCAACTCTTCACAGACAATTATTGGTTCAAAGCACTTTAATATAAAACAAAAGATCCTACTAACTAGAAATAGGCTAAGCAGCAAACTGGTAGCAACATAGAACACAAAGTAGTAAGAAATCAGATGGAAAAATAGTTTAAAAACCATTATTTTTCAGTGATTAAGAGAAAAAGCCCTACAGAAATACATCAGGCATACAAACACATTCTTTCTCATGAATCCTGTTACTTCTAACATATTAGAGGTTAAGAAACAAACATTTCCATCCTTATCAGGTTTCATCCTCCTGTCTTGCAATTAAAAAGGCTTTCAAATCCACCAGTGGAAATCCTTGTCTGCAATGTTTTGCAGTGCCCAAGTATTTTATTGTGCTTCCTGACTTCAAAACAGATAGTCAGACCCTCAATTTGTTAAAGCTGGTAAAGCAATGTTTAAGCCAATGAAACTATGCCAACTCACATCAGTCCAGAATCTATCTGGACACTTTTATGATGAACAAATCAGCAACACAAAGGGATTTTATGTTTTATAATGTCTTCTGGCTGCAAAACAAAAGTTTTTGAAAAAACCGTACTTCTAATACCATTACTAATTTGCTTTTATCCACCCGAATTGCATAAAGTGATCTTAGAGATGTAAACATTACCTAGCCACTGTATAAACTCAAGGCAACAGTATCTTTTTAGGCTCTGCTGAATTCTTTCCAGATTTCAGGGTTATGAAATTACTTGCCTTGACCTTTCTTACAACAGCTGATTTTGTATCTGACTTCCAAATAAAGAAAAAATGAACAACTATTACTAAAAGATGACTGATAAGTTTTGAAATAATTCAACTGTCTTTCAAGTTTCATTCTCTTCTAACCATTACTGTCCTTCTCCTGGACTGGATGGCTCAATTCTTTTGAAGAAGTACTTCTCAGACTTTGATGGACAGAAGTACTTGGCAAATATAAGACTGCAAAGGCCATCAACAGTTGGCTCACCCATTTGACTTCTGCTTTGACTATTTAATTCACTGTGCTTGTAAGCACATTTTCTCAATGCATTGCTAGGGGATGAATATAATATAAAAGACTTAAAATTGTATTTTGATGTAGTATAGAAAAGCCACAGCAACTGAGAATTTGTTCTGATTCAAAATAAGGCACCCAGATGCTACTCCTACTATGAAGTTATTACATCATAACAGTAATGTGGTATAAGAAGTAACAACAAAATAAAAAATAATATTTTACTGGATTTTTAGGCTTATTTCAGAGTTACTTCAATTAAGTTCACATTAAACAATCTTCCCAAACTTGTGGCAATTCCTGACCAGCGTGAACACAGTCTTTGGCCGCTATTTGGAGATATTTCAAAGATCCATCAAAACTCTGCATTGCTATGCTAGCATTGTTCAAAGACGTATCATGACAAGGTGATGTCTGCATTTCCATTTTATATATCTTCTAATTCCAGAATAGAAGCACAGAATCATAGAATATTCTGAGTTGGAAGGGACCCACAAGGATCATAGAAGTCCTACTCCTGGCCTTGCACAGCACCATCCCCAGGAGTCACACCATGTGCCTGAGAGCATTGGCTCAACACTTCTTGAACGCTGTCAGGGTTGCTGCTGTGACCACTTCCCCTGAAAAGCCTGTTCCAGTGCCCAACCACCCTCTGGGAGAAAAACATTTTTCTAATATCCAATGTAAACCTCCCCTGACACAACTTCAGGCCATTCCCCCGGGTCCTGTCACTGATCACCACAGAGAAGAGATCAGTGTCTACCCCTCCACTTCCTCTCATGAGGAAGTTTCCCCTCAGTCTCCTCTTCTCCAGGCTGAACAGACCAAGTGACCTCTGCTGCTCCTCACACAGCTTCCCCTCAACACCCTTCACCACCTCTGTAGCCATCCTTCGGACAATTTCTAATAGCTTTACATCTTTCTTATATTGCGGCACCAAAATCTTTCAACACATGCTGAAGAGGTCCTGTAGAGCAAAAGCAAGGAACTGGAGGGCCCTAATGAATTAGCATTCAACCCACACAGGATCTCAAATCCTTCCTTCCAAATGACCAAACAGATGCAAGTCTGATTTCTTTATCCATGAAAATCTTATTAATACAGAAATACTACCACTTTGAAGTGCAACCCCAGAGAGATGAAATTATCATGCTTCTGTCTACTCTGCATAGTGTTCTAGCTATGTCAGCCCAACCAAAAATGGGTCTTAGGCAGCCAAGGAAACTATTTTTAGATCTGAAATTGTATCCAGGTTAGAACTGGATTAGTAACAGCACATTGCCTAGCCTTTGAGGCGGAAGCTCTGGGCTGAGCCATTGCAAAGATTCCCAGCTGGGAATCATGCCCTCAGTGAAACACAATGTTATATAGTAAATGGTGCTTTCTTGGCTGTGAATATTCATGTACCTATAGAGGGAAATTATTACAAGTTGAAATTACTTCACTGCCCTGGCAATACTGCCAAGTAATCAGTTCAGAAAGTAACTTCTGGAGTAATCAATAAAAATGAAAAATCTCCTCCTTTTTGAGAACAGTTACATTAAGATACAATAAAATGTTTTTTTAGTGTATCTGTTCATATTTACCATGGCGATGTGAACATATGGCATGCTATGTACTATTTAATATTATTTATTTATGTTTATGTGTATAGTGGCAATAATTTCCCACCACTCTTTGCCAATTTACCATGATCTTGTGACGTGAGCAGATGAGCAGTTAGAAAACAGAGGTTTCTTTCATATTCTACCATCTTGAACATGTGATTTCAAGAAAAGTAATTTGATGACCTACTACCTTACTTTTTGAATCTGTAAAACCTGAAGAATAATTGCTCCATATCATAAACCTTTACTCTGGATAGGTCAACATAGGTTGGATTGACCCAAAATTCTCTTAGAGAAGAATCCATAGGAAACAGTGGCACGCAGAAATGTGTAATGAAACTTAAAAATAGATTAAGCTTTCAGAATGTTAACTACACCTAAATTCTGTATTCCTAAGACTGGGAAATAGAATGTCACTGTCTGATAACAGAATGTATAAATATATTTTACAGGAGAAATGAAAAAGGAACGCCCATGCTGCACTCATAACTAGTACAGCTAGCATAGCACAGATGGGAGAAAAAACAGGTGTTGCATATCGTAAATGAGCACACACATGCCCTGATTGCTGGAACACACACACCAAAGGGTAGTAATGTCATGTGGGAAAGTGGAGGTAGTAGAGGCAGGACATTATTTTGCTTAGCCTCCCAATGACCCTATCCGTCCTTCCTCCATCTTTAAACACTCAACAAGAGCTTATTACAAGAGCTTATTACAGCCAACAGAGAGTCTACAAATGTCAGCTGAAGACAATCTAGGTCTTCAACTTTTGTGGAGTTGTTGCCATGCAAACTCCCACTGAACCTGAGGGAAGTGAAACTGGTTAGAATCAGTGAAGATACATTTCTAGGCATTACAAAAAATCAGAAAGTTAACAGGAGCTGTAAGAAAGATTCTAATCTCACTTTGTCCTATATATAAACAGTCAGAGTGACCCTGCAACCCTGATATAGCCAAACTCCTTACCTTAGCATGTCTCCAAAGAGTGACAAATGAAATTTATCAAAATAAATAGACTTGTCAAAATCTTCATAGATATTTAGAAGCAATTATTGCCATTATTTCTATCTGGAGTGCATGCATATTTTATTGAGTGATAGACACAACAAATAGTACTAAAATCGAATCCAGAATCTCTCAGATGGGATGAAAAATGAAGAGATCTTTTATTATTGCATTACATTTATGCCCAGTTTACCTCAAGTGAAGAGTTTTGAAGTTTCCCAGTTAGTACTTCTTTCTCTTTCTCTAGTTGCTTTAGTTCACAGTCAGATTTTCTTTTAAATTCATCTAACTGTGTCTGGAGCTCCTAAAATGAAAGAAAAACCAAACCAAAATACAAGAGCATGCAATAGCTGGGACAAAACATGCAGCATAAAAAAGAACACATTTCTTCTATATTAGCCTAGATAATACAGCAGTGCACACAATAGTACATGCTACTGTCTTTTAATGTTACTCATGTGCTATTCGATTAAAAAAGTATAAACAGTTAGGTTTCGTTAAGTTCTTTCTAATAGTAATGTGAGACAATACAGTTCACATAATCCTAATCTTCTACTGAAAGCTTCCCTAACATGCAAAACGGTACAGCATGAAGAGTCAGACTGTTTTGCCTTGAATGGTGTTAATGTTCAAAAATAATTTAGTATGCAAGAGTTACCCACAAGATCTGAAAAAGTATAAATATACATTGGCCATATAAATAATAAGATGACTAACTAATGGGCAATTAGTGGAAAGAGAATCAAAGGAAAGCAATACCTGATAGCATCAATTAAAAAAATTTTGGTGAGGAAATAAAAATAAAATCAAATAGCAATAAAAAATGAGGATTATATAATTGCCTTGATGCTCGAAATAGTTGTAAAAAATCAATTATAAGACCAGTTGCAAGATAGTGACCAAGAGCTTGTACCAATTGTTTGTAGCAAGTGTTAGCAATTAGTTTTTGTAGAAAGACTGAATGTGCAACTTCTAGAAACTTCCTGAAGTGATATGCATTACAAGCTTATTTGTGTGCTTGCTCTGCCTATTTGTGCCAATTTATGGGCTCAAAAAATATTCTACTGTGTCTTCAGACACTAAAAATGAGGGAAAAAGAAAAAAAAAAAGATAACAGCTCCCCCATGCTGTACAGCTCTTCATGCACCCCACCCTGGTTAAAACTTAGGTAGAAATTTAAGGATGAAATTATACTGACACATTGATATTTCAAGGGAGAAATTAGCTTTAGTCTTGCTTGTACAAAAGGGAGAGGATGTAACAGTCTTTTTTATTAAAACCTGAAGATCAGGTGCAACATTCCCGCTTCAACTCTGTCAACTGACTTTCTTCTCTGTGTCTTAATTTTTCTATCTGGAAAAATAGATATTATACTTCCTAAACAGCTGTTACAGGCTTTAGTTGAGTAAGAGGATATAAACCACATCAATAATGAAAAATACTGTAATTTTATTTAAGTTTTGCTAACTCCATATTTTTCTGATTAAATTAATATGAATCTCTAAGAAGATATTATTATAAGTAATAATATTTATTACCTATAAGTAATAAATGTCTACTACTATGCCTTTTCTTCTAAAGTATGAAGTGTTTGATACCTAAATTCAATCTGCCTCACTCGGTGTGGCATAATTTTAAGCATACAGGTACAAGCTAATAATAAGTAGAATACACGATATAAAAGGCAAAGTCATTTTCATAAGGCTTCACTAGTGTAACAATGTACCTTGAAGCACTGCATCTTCACATACTGATCAAATGTGAGCCCTTCCACAAGTAGATAAAAGAATTTACTCACCCGGGTTCAGTTTTGAGAAATAAGATTGCATTAAATGTATAAACTCCAGCATTTTCATGGAAATTAATTCTTCTGACAAGCACTAAACACAATTCCTAGTCTCCAAGAGCAGGCAGGTACAATGAAGCTCAACACTTAGGGACAGCAGCTGCTTGCTTTTTATGACTTCACAACTTGTCAGCAAGTGTTTGATTATTCTCAAGTAAATGTTGAACTGAGAAAGTTATAGCAGTGTTAACTGCAGAAAATGAGTAGAAGTTCATTCTTAGCACCAAGAAGGGTCTAAAAACCACTTGACAAGTAGTCTGGTTGTCCCATTCTACAAACTGCTCAAATTCATCTTCCTTTTCTGTCTAGAAGATCTTTGACAAACACACAAGTCTTCCCCCTTAGCTTATGCTCAAATTTGGCAAACCACTTGCACATGCACTGACTTGTTAGCTTAAAACTAAACATGTATTCCAAGGTTCTCCTCTATTTGAATAGAATTCAGCTCATGTTTAGGTTTCTACTGCACAGAAACATTAGAGACTGCAAATTTCCTAAAGCCAAAGGATTCAGTCACAGACAGCAGTTCTGATGAAAGTGAAATTCTTTGAAGAATCTCTTAAGCCAATTGCTGCTAATGCATATCAACAACAAAAATAATAGCTCAGCCACAAAACACACTGACAAAAAGGTATTGCTCAGGTAGGCTGTTTGGATCTACAAGAAGATGAGCATTCTTTCTGACTAAAGTTAAATAAGGACGTATATGCATGCATTTGTAAATAGTTGTAATTCCATTGGTAACACATGCAGTCGGAATTAATTTACCAACATTTTGCAGAATTAGATCCTCTGCCTAAAAAAATGCAAAATTTTGATTAAATTGATTTATCTGAGTATATCACAGCAGTGACCCATGAAAATTTAAGTCAGAAATTGGAATAACACCCACAATACCTTCTTCTTCTGGAAGGATCTTATATAAATCACTCCACCAGCCACATGCAAAGCATGCAAGGATAAGTATTGCTAAGAAGGCCATTTATCACATCAAGGATAAATTCACCTTCCTGTCTCTGGAGATTTTCACAGAAATATTTCAGTCTGACCTTTTTCTTTTCTTTTTCTTTTTTTTTTTTTCTGTAGTGAGAAAATCCTGGCATTTTATGTTAATGCAAAGTGCCTACAGTGAGCATAATTCAAACGATGTTGCTGTGACCAATACGATTAAAACCAGATGAATTAAAGCATCTATAAATAGAAGAACATTCTTAACTTCTGCATTTTTTTTTTTTTCAGATTCTGTGAAGTTTTAGACTGGCCTGATTTCCTTTGTATCCTTCATTACAGTATCTACTATCCTTTTTAACAGCTATTCCTTCAGACAAATCTTTTCCTTATGGGACTGATGCCTGGCTTTACAAAGAAAGTTCTCTGTCTCTTTTATTCATACCCTCCTTGTAAAGAGCTACAGTTTCCATAGTCTATAAAATACAGCAGATATAGATAGTACGAAAAAACCGCAAAAAATCAGGGTAGAACTCTGGGGTCACAGTAGTCTATTTTGCAGTGATACACTATTTAGGTGGAAATATTCCATTGAAAAATATTGGCTTTATTTTAGTTAAAAATGTAGAACTGATTCAGGATGGTAAGACTCTTCTGCAGTCTAGGAATGATCTGGGGTTTTTTGCTATTCTGGTTTAAGTTTGGGTGTGTAACTCACTCCCAGCCACATAGGCTTCCTCAAGGACAACCTTAGCCCTGTGAAAAAGTACAGTAGACGATTTGCTAACTCTGATGCCAAGTCTAATTTTCCTGAACGGTAGCACAACAGTTTAAGAGAACAAAAAAAGTATTAGAAGAGATTCAGAGCTGGACAGTTGCTTAAGGGGAGATATTATAAAGAGGGTACTCTCAGGATACACACATTCCTCATTTTACTTAGTTGATTCTCTGTATCATTTCTGCACAATATATTTTTTCAGAATAACTGTTTTCTATATTTAAAACTAAATAAATCAGTATTCCAATTTGACCTCAACAGAGCAAGGTTGTCCTGGACATTGCTTTCTTTCAGGTTTTGGTTACAGAAGCAGTTGAACACTATGCCCTGATCTAGCCCAAAGATATCTGTAGCTCCTTTGCTGTCTTTGCAGCAACTCATGTACTTCAGTTTATGAACGTGAGACAGTGTTCCACTGAACGAGCTCAGAGATCTGGGATTCTTACAGGATTGACTACTGTACAATAATCCAAAAGCCATTAATCTTAAAAGAAAAACTACGTTGATTTCAGTACTTTGGTATGCCATGCCTTTGAATATTTGAGAGAAAAGCACCTGTTAAAGCTCTTACACATCTTAAGAGTTGCTCTTTTTCTGACTCTGTTTGGTACAAGTCATTTGCTGCAGCTGCATTATTTGATGTTTCAGTTCATCTACTTTATTAACAGCTTTGCTTTGGGAATTCAACATGGTTTCAATGTCTTCTGTAGCACCAAAATTTACATTTCAAGTAGCATAAATAACTTGCAGAATTTCCAATATCAGCGACTACTAACATGGGAAATATTTTAGAATGACATTAATGAGCATCTTACCTGCTTTATGCAGGATTTCCTTTCCTTGATGTGCATTTCTGTCTTTGACTACACTTAGATCTTCTTCCTCTTTTTTCACTATACATTTTGATCCCAGAATTTCTTGCTGTGTGCGCTTAAGCTACACTTCCAAATCCTAAAATATGCATGACATTACTTTCCCATTTATTACACATGTAATTTTCTTGTGATAAGAAATAAATGGTTATTTTCTCTCTTGGTGTTTGTAACATCTTTCACCTACAGAGCTGGTTTAAATGCATTTATTGCTCTTCCATACCCTTAAACTGTCTCTGCTGCCAGAATATTTGTGATGTGGAGCCCTTCCCTCACATGTAGTTGGCATCATTGTAAAGTGAATAGCCATCAATAGTTACCATCTAAAATATAGCTGAGATTATCCTAAACTTGAAATAGGTTATACTTCCATTAACTTCATGAAAACTTATGCTAAAAGTTAATTAATATTAATTAGGGTTTTTTTCAGTTGCTCAAATACAACAGTCTGTAACATAATCCATAATACAGATGCCCAGACAGAAAGAATTGGGTCCTACAGACTCTGCTGGGAATTGTCTTTCCATAACTAAAGGAAAAAAAATTAAACCATATTTAATGTTCTGTTTCTGGAGGGTCTAGTTTTAGTTTTAGATGTATAGAATAATACTGCAATACTCGCTCAGATAAAATTGCCATTTGTTCCTATACGAATGTTGAGTAAAACCTCCGAGTTAAAGCTAACTTGTATTTAATACTCTCTGTAACTCAACACTTCAAGGTAAGCTTGTTACCTTTCCCTCTTGCATATATGCCAGAATTCTTCCAAAACTAGACTGAACAGATCAGACTTAGTGACTTGTCAACCTTTATATTCTCTCTTCTAGAGTGGTAAGAATAATAAACGTGCACTAATGTAATGCCTTTCATCTAAAGGTCTCAAACCACTTGGCATACACTAAGGAGAAAACAGAAAAATTCATCTTGTTTAAATGAGTCCTTTCACCTTTCAAGCCTTACAATAGCCTTTCCTGTTATTGTTTACTAATGCTCAAAGGTATTTCTGATTAAAAAGATATTGCTATTTCCCTGTCTTCCATTGTCCATAGAAGTCTGAAAAAAATGTAATATTTAATGGTGGCATAAGAAATAGTCAATTTAGCAAGGAAAAACTTCAACTTTTTTATTTAAACTGTGAAGAAACAGAAAATAACGTCATGTCTAACTCTTTCCCTCCTTCCAGATTTATCCTAGTCTGAGGGTATCTCTTCAAAGATTCAAGGCAATATGCTCCGGTGGTATGTAAATCAGCCTCATTCCACAGACTTAGAGGATTTGAAATGTAAAGTTGAACATATGTCCTTCACAAAATATTTCAGTTTTATCCAGATGATACTGAATTTAGAAAATAAGGTGCTAATGACACCACCCTCTTATTTCCACTTCCTATCATATTTTACATTATGTATTCCTAAATGACTGTATTTCTTATACAATAAATCAAAAAATGTGCATGAATTTTCATGTGTTTATTCATTTCCTCTGAATGTTACCTTAAGTACCCACAAAAAAAATTAGGATCTTCCTTCCCTCTTCCCCTCTACCACTTCCAATTTCTACAGAGCCAGAATACTTTTTATTATTGAAGCAGATATTACAGATTGAGTCAATTTTTAAAAGGGGCTTATCTCCATCTCTGCCATTCATTGTACCCTCTCCACATTTCTGTAAAAGATAGAGGTTGTTCTGCTGCAGATCTACACACTGAGACAATGAAATCTGAATAATGTTGGGGAAGGTGTATTCAATTCATCCTCTGATCTTGTAAAACAAAGAGGCAGTGACTGTATTGAAGGCTGAACTCCCTCTCTAAGAACATCTTTAAAGAAGTAGCTCAGAACTCTGCATCATCAGCAAAATGATAGTGGCAAGCAAGATGTGAGGGCAGATGGTGAAAACAGTTAAGAGCTGTCTTGGAAGAACGCAGCTGACTGGGCTGACCCCGCTCTCTGCAGAATTCTGGGGCTTTCTTCCTCTAAAGGAAGTAAATATTCATTCCCATTAGGGAACAATTTTTGTTATCCTGTAATACTTCAACATGTTTTCTTATCTAATATGCAAGATTGCTGTCACAGGGCTGGGGGCATGTCTGGTAGGTTAGTTTATGTGATATAAAGGACCGAAAGTATCAGAAGGAAGCTGAACTGTCAAGCACAGATCATGGCTGGGTGCTTCATCTTCAGCACAGCTCATCAGCATCTCTCCTGCACTCTGACCTTAGGTATGACAAGCAGCTGTTTGGCAGATTGCCCATGACATGCCAACCTCTGAAACTGCATCTGACACATGATGCAACCAGGAAGGGGTTGCAGAGCTGTGCTGCAAATGGATGAGATACACAGCAGGGAGGACAGGCAGGCAAAGTGCAAGGTGAGAACTAATGGTGACAGTCTCACAGCTCAGCACATAAAGTTTCACAAGTGTAAAGGACACTTCATTAAATGGCACTTGGTACAAGCCATTGCTGCAAGAGTCATACAAAGCACTTGATTCCCAAACTGCCAGATCAGGTCTCTTATCTAACCCCATTCATACCCATGCACTGAGCTATTGGCCACCACAAGGGAAAAGGAGAACGCACTCTGTAAACACTCATTGGTAGCAGTAGTGCCTGCTTGCTGCTCTCTTCACATTCCTGGGCAGGAAAGGTAAAATTCTGCTCAGCTAACAGGTAAATTTTGCCTCACTCCTCCCTCAAGGAATACAAAGTCTAGTGTTGAAAGTGTTTTCCTAATGAGTTAACTAATCATCTTAATTCCTTCTTTAAAGCTGTCAGAACTATATCCCTCCTATTTCCATTCTAAGCCTCTAAAACTGCTTTACTGCTTAAAAAGCATTTGAATCAGCATGATATTTAAAAGCCCTCCTCTCCCAAATTTTAAAGAATGGATAGTTTTCACTTTCTCAGGCAGAGATAGGGATTACAGTCTCATAGTCTACCTGTATTCTCTCCTTCAGCTTCTGGGAATGCTTCTTCCTCTCATTTATCTTCTGGCTTTTCTCCTCTAGGTCTGCCTCCAGCTTCTTTACCTGCTGCAGCAAAAAACCTTCCTCAGAGCTCTTCTTTTGCTCTGTTTCTCTTTGCTGACAATTTGTTTCTATCACAGATTGCTGCATAGCTCTTTTCAAAGTCTCTTTTTCTGTCTCATAAGGGGCTTGCAGTTTGCTTGTTTTCTCAGTATATTCTTCAGTTGTTTTCTGGTTCTCACTCCTTAAGTCTTCCATCTCATTTATTACAGTGTGTCTTTCCACACTACATTTTTCATGTAAATCTACTTTTTTCTCCAGATTTTCTCTTCTTAATGCTTTGCATTCATTTAGCACTCCATCAAACTCCTGATTTAAATGCAGAAGATTGTTTTCAAAGCTTGCACTGGTATCTACTGCGTCTGAAGAAAGGCCCGTCAGTGCATGTTTCACTTCTGTTCTTGACTCCTTCTCTTCTGCTTGCTTTTTACACAATATTAACTCTGCCAAGGCTTCTTCCTTCAATCTCTTGTGTTGCTCTACTGCAATTTCAAGGGCCTGAATGTGCTTTCTCAGTAACTGTTCTTCTTCAACTTTGCTTTTACATTGGAGAATCGTTTCCCTTGTCTCAGCAAGAATATTCTTAATTTCTTCTTCATGAGCCTCTCTCAGAGCCTGTATATTGTCCTCATGTTCATCATTCTTAGTATTCAGGGCATATATCACCTATTTAACAAGAAAAATAGAAAAGTAAAGTATCTAGTGAACAGTAGCCATTAATCCAGTTACTATATTTATCAAGGTGTTAAACACTAAAAGAGAATTACTGCCATAGATTAATATTTTTGTGGTGGTGGTGGTTCTTTCTGTTGTTTGGTTGTTTTTTTTCCCATTAGGAACAAAAGAGACAATTATAAACTGCAAAACCTTATAAGAAAGTAAGATAATACTGTGACGAACAATATTTTTTTTTCACTTTTTGTCAGAAATTTCATTTTTATTCTAGAAAAGTTGTCACTTCATGCCACTAGTTTGATCTCTCACACAAGGAAGGAAGCTGAGTCCCTTCTCTAGCTAACTAACTCCTTATTTGTAGTTCAGTTCACCTGGCCTTCAATGCAGCAGGACTACTAAAGGCCACACCATCTTTAGCATGACAAAGTGCTGGGGACCAGTAGTGGCAAATCTGAACAGTGAAACCTGAGGTCCTGACATCCAGTTCATGCAGACCAAAATCACTTTGTGATGTAAGTGGAAGTTTGAAAAGTGGATGAAATTCTGCACTCCCAGCTCCAGTTAAAACACCGTGGAAGCACTCCTGGAAGTCACATTCCTGACAATTTGGTCAGCATTTCAGCGTAGGTATTATTTGACTGCAAGCATCTTTTGGCTTGATTTTGAGAAGTGTTCAGGCAATGTGTTTCAGGGTTTTTCCCCCATCATTTCAGTAACAGCTATAAATCTTGAAACAGGTTTTAGCAGGGTCAAGCAACTCTCTGATGACAATAAGTAATTTTTCCAAACAACCGATTTAAACCTTTTAATGCTTTATTTTCTTTTACAAAATGCAGAATAATAATTCTCATGGCTGTAAGACATTATTACCCAAAGCAGGATTCATCTGTTACCGTAACATACAGCAAATATCTTTCACAGAAGCTGTTGTACAAGCAGACTACTATTGTTTCATAAAGAAAACACTATTAGAAACCCACAGTAGCCTGAAATGAAGAGTAGACGCCCATGTTAAATTTACAGGACGGCTACATATAATTGCACAACATAGTAACTGCCTTGAAAAGACACATTCTTGTCTTTTCAGACCTCCACTAGGACACATGGGGGCTAATCCATATGTGACTACTGGATACAGTTACCTAACTCAAGGACAACAACACATTATATATGAAGGTTTTCCATTTGCTTGGTTGGTTAGGGCTTTTTTGGGATAAATTACTGCTCTAAAAAGCTAGGTTTGGAATTTTTACACAAGTTTTGACAGATATTTTTAGTCTGGTCCGAGCCCACAGAAGTTAATCAAAAGATTCTTAGACAATGTTTCAGAAATCATAGCCTTAAGTAAATAAATAAATAAATACAGAAATAAGGTCATAATTAATACTTTAATTATTCCAGAATTGTGGCTTTGTAATCTTCAAAGCTTCATCAGGGCAAGTCTCAATTGAGAGTCCAGTAAGTGCCTAGACCACAGTGTCACAAGTCTGCAATGTGTTGTAAAAGCCCTGAAGATGTCTTCAGAATTACTGAATTTGTTTATCTATGTCCAACCACTTTTTGTGCTATCTGTATATAAATAACATATTGAATTGCAATCAACCCTAAATGAAAGGTAGCACACAAACACATATTGTGTATAGCCAATTTCCTCACTAGCAGTAATGAATTAGGTACAGAAGCCTTAAAAAGTCACAAATGCAAAACATGGTCTGAATATATTTCTGGATAAACATCTGACAAAAGAGAATAACAGTATCATATTTCAGAAGAATATCAGGTAAGAAGTTATTGTCTGCATTTGGACAGGTATATTTTTGGGCCTTAGATTGATTACAAGCTGTTAATTCTTCTCTTATTTTTAACCATTTTCCTTTGAAATGGAAATAATTACAGTATACTGAGCAGATTTCTTCATCTTATTAACTAAAATCATTCCATGAACAGTCCTTATCTATTCAGGAGAGAGACATAAAAACTCCAAGAAAATTAATCTTGCCCACATTTTCCACACTGAAGGACTAGTAATTAGGTTGGGCAACTCTTCAGTTAACTAGGTCAGATGCTGATGATAATATTTCTGTATTTCATTCCACCAGTAAAGCAGAAATGAACAGCCTTTGTAACTCAGACTTTCACTCAATGATAAATGTATCTAGTAAATCACCATGGCCTGTCTCATATTACATTGTGTTCCGGCTGACAGGGGAATTTGGATTCCTCTAAATTCTGACTTCAATCATACAGGTTTCCTAAATTCCACTAAGCATTAGACCACCTCCAGCACCTTAGGTGAGTTATCTAAAAGAGTGGAAGAAACTGGCCTCCCTACCCCACCTATTATTCCTACAATTCTGTTCAATAGTGCCTAGAACCACAATGAAGCATTTTGACTTGCGCACCCTTAAATTTAATCTTCAAGCTTGAGTGCTGAAACTGACTCCTCCATATCTTAACCTTCTTAAAAGATTTAATTTTGAGACAGCTGCTGCTCTACTTTATGAAATTTAAGCCTTTCACACATGGCTTTCACTCCCTACTGAATATAGCTACTATATTCCTATTCCAGGTACCTCATTTTGAATACTTGAGTTATATGAAATGAATTGGGGGCTTTATGTGGTGAAAGAAAAAATACTGGAAAATTATTTCAGCACCCGTACCTTGTGAGTGTACACTAATATGGTATAAGTCCCTTACTTATGACTTATATAAGTTGTGTTGATAAACAGCTTTTAAAAAGCAGCTCTAAAATTGATCATTTGACAATACAGACAGAATAACTTTCAAACGAAAAGAGCACATCATTGCTCTTGGAGCTGCTACCATAATACCAATGGCTACTGTCTCCTTACAGTTCTCCAAAACCAAATGGATCGGGAAACATTGTACTGAAATTATAGCACCTAAGTGTTGTACAGCAGGTTGGTAAAAACACTATTACACACACACACTGGAATATTAACAGTACAGTGAATGTGAATACATCTTATTTCCCCTATTTTATCCTCCAAATGCTGTAAATCTAAATAGCATTTCTTTTCTCGTTTTCCTTATGGTGATATAAAATAGCAAACAAAAAAAACCAAAAAGAAAACGTTCAACTGCACCTCAACAGTGAAGACAAAGCTAAAGCATTCAAACCAAAAAAGAGTCTCTCCCTACAGTAGTGTTAAATACTACTCTTAGAGGCACCTGACTATCATAATGAAAAAAATGGTTCTAGCAGGTTGCTTTTCTAGCTGAGTAGGAAGTAAGACAATGGACAGTGAAGAGTGAGGACGCTAAGATGAATCAAAGAAAAGCAAAAGATCTTAAGTGTTCTTCCTTCAGGCCCAAACTAGTAGACACAAAACCTTCGTGACAGAAAAGGGGTTAAAAGCAAAGAAAAACCAAAAAACAAAAGAATGAAAAAAAGGCCCTGGATGGGGGTGCCAAACAGGGTACTCTCAACAGCACTCTAAACAAAGCAGGGAAGCAGACAAACTTCATTACTAAGGAAGAAATTTGCTAGAGGCTCATTGATGCCAGGTGATTCAGTGCATCATCTCCTTCTCACTAGTAGCAGCAGCATCGTCTTCACCAGCAGGTGAATTTGTTTCTTTGAACTCATCTTATCTGCTTGCCAACCAGAGCAGGTCAGAGTGAGGTATTTATAAACATGCCAGCCTTAAATGGTCTCTTTAAAAGCAAAGGACAGAGAAATCCAAAATAACTTCAGGCTCCTCTATCCCTTAATCTCCTTTGTCACCAACTCTACAGGCTTTCTAGAAAATAAAGCCACCTTCCATAATTTATTAATTAATACTCTAACAAGTCTCCCGTGTTCTAACACTGAAGAATAATGTCTTTTAATCAAAGTACAGGCCTAGGCTATGATTGCCTACCACGATAATCCATTTTTACACCTATGCTGATTTCATACATAGGTGATAAATGATAAATGCTACTGCTCTAAGGTATGACCCAGGACCTAAAGAACTAAGTCTCATCTCTCTCTGCATTCTCTGTGGTTCCCTGAAAGCACAGGAATGATTTCTTGCATCCAAATATTTGCAGCAACTGTTGATAACATAAACACATATGTAGTATCACACAGTATAATAGAAGCTTAAAAAAAAATTCACACTTCAACCATCCCAAAGTGTTTCAGAAGAGATGTATTGCTTGTATCCTGCACCAGAATGAATCCTCATTACAAGAATAAAAAAGGATTTTGCTCCAGGAGATTCTCTTTTATTTCAGGATGAATCTATATCCTTTCATCCATGATAATAAAGCCCTTCAGACCCTGGAAGGGTGAGGTGGTGCAGCACACTGGTAGCCAATGGCTCGGTATGAAATCTGCCTGTGTTTAGATGATCCGATATCTCTTTGGCAGAAGCCCGTGGTGCAATGTCTCACCCTCCTGAATGTCCCACAGGCTTGCCTTATGCAGAGTCACAGTAGAAGAGGGCAAGTTGATCTTGTGTTCTTAAAATTTGAACATATTGCCCCTTTTCCTACAATTACCACTATTATTAGTCAGTCCAAAAAATGCAACAAACTACTAAAATGTATCAAGAAAGAACAAGCATAAAATGTCTACAGGTTTCTAATATATTTTGGAAGGTTTTTACCTCTTTCTGCCACTCTCTTTGTCCCGTCCCCGTCCCCTTCCCCNTATACAAGAAAATAACACTGGTACATTTATTTGGTCTCATTTTTTACTTTTTTATTCTTCTGCTAAGTGTAGTGTAATACTGAACATAGAAAGTAGTGGCTTATATATTGCATTTAATCTCTCAGGTGTGATTTAACATAAAATGAGCCCTGGCCTAAATTTTATTAAAGAGACCTCCAGCTGTCCCTCATTTGCATTTTACAGTTTCTAATAAGCTAAGCAGTATGATTGCCAAGCAACTTAAGAATTAGGAAGGTAAAACTATATTGCAAGAATATTTCCACAAGCAAAACAGGTGCTCAAAAGGGCACCAATAATTTCAACAATGCAAAAAACATGCTGTAGAATCACAAAAGCTAATTGGGAGTCCAAATAAGTGTCTTGACCATAGTAAGTGCTGCAAGTCTAATCTGTGTTATAGAAAAGCCAAAAAAGTCTCGAGAACTATTGAATTTTTTTATCTATGTCTAAGCATTTTTTGTGCTATCTCTATATGAAAAACATATTGGGCACCAATACTACATACCAACAATTTCAGCAAAGCAAAAATATATTGTAGAATCATAGAAGTTAATTCTAGAAAGAGACTCTTCTGCTGGGAGAATCTGAGGCAGTTTATTACCAAAATTTCTTCTGGAACTGTTCTATAAAATCTACTGAACTTTACTCCCTTCTCTTTACACTGGTCACAAATCCATCTGCTATGACTGGTCCTCAGCATGGCAAGAAATAGCTCTTCCTAAACAGTTATGGAAACAGTAAAGATCTGACATGGAAATTGTGAGAGAAACTGGTTGTTCTGAAACACAGCTACCACAGAAGGTCTGAGGAGGCCACTGCCAATTACTGCAAGGAAATGACTGGAGAAACCCTACACATTTCATTCTCAGGAAGATGTTTCTTGCATACGAGATGGGATTCATCTCACCCGACACTGTCTGTTGCATCATCACACGTCTAATCCAGGTTAGGGAAAGGAGAAAGACAGGTGCCTCCAAAGGACAGTATTTCCCTTCCCAACACAGGTGTCTAAAACAGGTTACAGAAGTAAAATTAATTGCTTCATGGGTTTATATTTTTTCTGCATACCCCACTTCCAGCTCTCCCTTCTTCTACATAGCTGAGAGTATCCCATGCAAAGGGAAAAAAGTTTCCATTCTCAGAGGCTGAAACTGATAAATTGTCTGTTCTCTGGGGTTTCTCTTCATCCTGCACTAATGTCTCACTTCATACTGACTCCATTTCTATATACCCACTTCATGCTGTTTTACCAACAATTTACAAACCAAAACAGATACTTGGTGTTTATTAACCGAATACAGTTTATTTTATCTTCCCTTTATATTCCTTATTTCCTCCCATTTTGTTTAGACGTTTGTTTAGACTCCCTTTGAATTAGTATAATCTATTAATTTTAATATGATGTTTAGTTTTAGTTCCAGGTCATTACTTACTATGTGAAATAATGCAAGATCTAGCCCAGATCTTTGTAGCATCTGCCTCCCTACATAATGATCTTTTTTACAGTTCCTGGCTCATGTTGTATTTTATATGTCAAAATCCTTTCCTACATAAATTTGAAATAATTTTTCAAAACTTAAATAGAAAACAAGCTATTATTTTTTGTAGATTCTGTATGCAATTAAGAGCTAGAATAAGTAAAATCAGTCAGCATGACATTTACATGAAATACATTTCTACTTCGTTATCCCTGAGGTGATTCAAATTCATCTTGAGCGTATTTATCAGGTTAAGCTGTATTCAAATGTTGTCAGAGGAGCACATTATTTTTCAGTAAAAGCTAAACTAGGTAAAATGTCTGTCTATTAAAAACCACAGAACTAGACGAAAAAACTTTAAAATATTATGCTTAGACACTGAAAAATCAAGGTAAATTAACACACACATATGTAGGCAAGAAGAAAGGCAAATTTGTTTGATTTCTGTGTTCTTTCTCTTCACATTTTGCAATGTCAGTCTTGGTGAAATGCTTGCTGAACTCCTTAAGATCTCTAATATCCCCGCAAACGTTAGCCTATTACAGTCTTGGAGGAGTTCAACTTTATCTTAGGAAGCTCTTTCAGATGTATAGTGCACAAGTAGAGGATCTGTCTGAAATAAGCCACTTTTATATCTGTGTCATCTGTCCATTGCTGGCTCTGTAGGCCAGGTAGATTTTTAGCACACAAGCAAAGTCACCGATTCTGTGTCAAATTCACTGACAATTTAGCTCTGCTTTTTGTTATATATCAAGTACTTATAGGATATAAAACTATCTAAAACTCATAGAAGTTTGATCTCTATTACGCTTCAAAAATAGGAGCTAATGCATCTCATAACCAGATTTAAATACAGTGGTGATAGAATTCATTTGCCAGAATAACACTTGATTTTGCAAAAGGTTTCATTACATCCCAGACTTTTAAAAAACTTCAAGGAGTATAAATAGCAGACATATGTTCAGTGCTTTCAAAAGTTTTGTTTGGTTGGTTTTTTAAATGATTCTAGATATTTACCTGAAATTTTATGCTTCCAAAATACCTTCTGATTTTCAGATTACGATAAAGCAACACTGTCCAATTTTACAATAAATACAGTACCCAAAGAGACTTGTCAAGTAAGCTCTCACTTGATTCCCATCTTTCCAAGTATTTACTTTAAATATAGAAGAATTTGGAAGTCTTGCAGATATAAATTGTAGAACTGTTGATTTAATTACAGCTCGAGGTGAAAGAGAGTTTCCCAAACAAACACATACTTTTGTCGAGACAAATATTATAATTTATTTAACATACAATATTTATTGCATGTTTTGCCCTTTATGTACATCTGTAATAAGCATAGATAAAACAAATCCTGTTTCTTCCTAATCCAAACTAAAGCATTATACAGATTGGACCAAATTCTTATTCTCCTGTAGTTTGCATTCTCATAGAGGATTTTTTAAAATTTAAAAGATTTCTTTATACATTCTAGATACTTTACTAATTAAGACAAGAAACCATCAGAACCCTCAGGTATCTATGAATTTATAATACCAGTTTCTGCTACTGTGGGCACCAAAATTTAAGTTCTTGCTGCTGTAAGCAAATTCAACTAAAAGATCACATGGATTCAAGAAGTGATTGTACAATGTATCAAATAAAAACCCAGTTAGGGCTAGGAAGTAGTAAGATACTCTGCCAATCTCTGGAAAATCTCACAGATCACTGAAGGCAGTGAGATACTTTAGACAAGAGCGCCAGAGGTATGTCATATTCCTGTACCTCTCTGGGCACCATCAGAATCAAGCTACTGTCCCAGATGGACCTCAGCATACTGTTTTCAAAAAGATATTTTTCTTTCAGTTTCTCTCCTCACTTTCAAAGCAGCATCACTGAAGCCCAAGTCAACATACCGTTATGAAGCTAAAGGACTACATAACAATACATATCATAACACTACACTACTACTTACGTACTCAAGACATTTTTACACAAACATTTCCAACAGTAAAAGGGGGCAAGACTGAATACAGCCACTACTCAGATTCCCACTTCAGGAAGATATTCTTATTAAGCATATGCTGGACACCTCCTGGGATTGCATCAGTGATCACAAAACCAAGAAAATTTAACCACCATTTATCATCAGAGAAAACGGAAGCAGTCTGCAAGAGTGTAGTGGCAATGCACCCGAGTTACATTGCAATGTCTTGTAGTCCAAAGACAATTCATTATTTTTATGAAACACTAAGGTATATCAGCATCTTAGTGAAATATTTTAACACTGTAAAACACGTAAAAGTACTAGCCATAGCTCCCAACAGCCTTGTTATCAAATTATAGTAGTTCTCTCTTGCTGAGTGAAAAAAAAGTAAAATAATCAACTGTGGTTTCATATTTACATTTAAAGGTAGCTCTTCCATAACTCTCTAAGAGGGTTATATAGTTACAACCAGTTGGTGCAGAGTCAGAGACAAATGCTGTAGCTCCCAGTGATAATTAAAACAGAAGACTTTTCTGGCAGTAACCTGTTTTAAGTTAAAACTGTGTTTAAGTGCCTAAAAAACAAGTCAGACAAAGTTCTGAATGATAACTGTATTAAAAATGCATAATCTTCCTTTAGAAGAATTTCACCCAGGTCAGCAACTTAAGAGAAAAAAAAAAATCCCTATTTGAAAGCATACAGTCAGTTTGTAGTTTCTTTATGAAATAAAGGCAGCATTTCCTCAGTAACAGAGTTACGTGTGCTCTACTGTCTCCAAGCTTTGGAAAACAAATGAATATACACTAAGTAAAATTCCAAGTTTGAACTAGCACAGTTTAAGCTACTATGCCCCACTGCAGGGCTGGATAAATTAACTCAGTCTTGGTACTTCACTAACTACACTCACAGACTTCCTGCCAGCTTTACACACAAGCAGAAAAAAACCACCAAAATAACCAAAAACAAAACGCAAAACTCACATGCCACTCTGTTCCTACTTAAAAGCACAGGTTAAGTGGTCTTCAGCACCAGACTAAAGAGAGCCTGTTGTGTACAGCAGGTAAAACAATGAGACACCAAACGTGTTTAAGATATGACTGTAGAGGTGGCAACAGAGGGAGTTCTACCTCAGTGTTACAGGTGTTTTAATAAGACATAGGCACTCTTTTAACTAATGAGGATGAGACGGCTGCGGAGGAAAAAAGAATATGACACTTTATGGAAAAAAATTATTTACCATACAACATTCAATGCTGGAATGTTCAAAAGCCTAAAATATGTAGCTCAAAATATTTGCGTGGGAATGTCTTCAACTGAGTTGGCACTGACTTCTAATTTGGGTATAATTTTCACAATTGTAAAACACTGGCATGTACATACTGGTTAAATTAAATATTAGGAGAGAGGTACTGTTATAATGTCACTGAAAAAGGTACTTTTAAATATTACCCATAAAAAAGACAGAACATGGAAAAGCTATAAGCTTTCAATTTTCTTTTGTGCAATTAATAGATCATTATATGTTCTATTACCTATTGCCTGTAATTGGCATATTAATGATATGCAAGGCATTTTGTATTCAAACATTAACTAGGATTCCTTGATAAAGGGACTTAAATTTATTATGTACTCTCCATTATAAAGTAGCCTTGAGTTGTCAATCACTAAGGCAGTCAGATTTGCTAAAATTAGTCCCAACTTTGTACGGTAAGGAAGTAATTCCAATATATAGATGTAATTCTTATACCTTGAATTCATTCAAATGATAATTTCTACCATCCAAATAAAATATCAGGCTCTTTCCTAACAGAAGCAGTGGCTTTAATAATGCTTTTGACTAGCTGATCAACACAATTTTACGACATTGCACACGCATTTAATAATCCAGGAGTTCCCTTTAAGGGAGGAACTTTTGTAAGGAAAACACAGTGGTAGCAAATTAAGAAATCTTAGCCTGCACATTCTTGTCAGCTCATAGGCAAAAATAATGCTAGCTTTGAAATCCTGATAGCAAATTGCACACAAAAATCATGAAATCACGTACATCATAAGGTACATGGGGATATTGATAGCTGATTTTGTTGGTCTTCTTAGCACATAATTTAAGCAGTTTTATAAAAAAATTTTCTCTATTTGCCTACATGGAAATAATTTTTTATATTCCTTGCCCAAAGCAAAAATACTATTGCTTCAAAAGCATGATCCTAGTTTTTATTCTATTCTATTTTGTTGCATTTCTGAAGAATATTGAATACCTCTCTAGAGAGTTGAGATCAAAAAGCCTCAAGCACACAGGAGAACTCTGGTAGCATAATAACTAACTGCACAACAGCTGAACCACTGTAAGCATTGGTTACTGAGTGCTGTTAAAACATCACAGTAAATAAGGTCAATAAACTTAAACCATGTGAAAAAGGCAACATATTTCAACAGGAACAAGAGCAGACCACAGAAGTGCTGTGTTAGAGTTACCCAGCTGTTAGGTGCTTCCATAATAAACCATTAGAATTTTATCATATTTCACTTTTAAAACTAAAAAATAGTTGATAGCTTTGGGGCAAATGAAGCAGGAAAAGTTAAAAGATCTAATATATAGCCCTGGTACAAGACACTGGAGTGGTGTAAACAGTCTATGCCCTCACATGCGCCAGGTCACTTGCTAATTCTTCAGTAAATTTCCACCCACAAGAGTGAAGCTAACAGAACTAAATATGAGCATAAGTTTTTGTGCAGAAGTCAGCCACCCCTCCCTTAAATAACTAAAGAAAGTGGATTTTGCTTTTCTGGCTGATTTTCCACTGAAGCTTATTAAATAATGGTCATATTTTCTATCATGCTGACTGAGCTGAGGGGCTAAACCTCCTAGTGACTGGTGGTGATGGGCAGTCAGAACATTTTGAACTGCTCCACACAGAGTCATTAAGGAACATCTGCCTATGCTGCTACTTCTAGAAGAGGAACACACTTGCCTCCCTTTGACATTTCTTTCCCCTAAAGGGAAAAAAGTGCATTTTACCAGCAATTAACTTTTCCTTGCATCAGCACTCTCTTGCTCCGTTAGGACTCGAAGTATCCAACATATATACATGAAATTCTTGCCAGACTAATTGACTTTATTTTTTTACTAACAATCTATTTGACCACTAATACTGCAATTTAAAATGTGCTTCTTGCAACAAGGCTCCCAAATTTGCAATATAGAGTCAGGTGAACAGAGCAAAAAAACTGAGAAAACTGTCTTCTCTCATTAAAAAATACCCTTGATCGGTATCTAGGAATTTGTTTCTAAGAAAGAAAAAGAACCGGTTTGTGGTTTAGGTAGCTTTCTGATCACCAGGTACCATCACCTTCCTAGCTTCTTGAATTAGGCTTGGTTTCAGAACTGCAGTCCAGAACAGCAGGTTTGGTTTGAGCTCCACTGGCAGAGGTTTGAAAAGAAGCCTGAATACTATCCTGAATAACATGCATATCTACAGTGTATTGAGTTCTTGTCAGCCCTGTCCGATCTGCCTTTGTTAATGAAAGCTGATCCACTTTTCTCAACAGTCTTCAAGAGTTCATTTGAATTTCTCATCCTATTTCAAGTAAAAACTACTATCCTGAGAAACCATAAGCACATGAAAATCCTGTAACAGCCAGTAGATGTTAGAAATCTGTAGCTTGAGGCAGCAGGGACTAACACTCAGTGTCTTAGAAAAGTCACCACGCATCTTAAACTCCACATTAGTGCTAAACACATACAGAAATACAAAGAACCAGAAAGCACGGAACAGCATGCCGTGGGTCCAGTGTCTGATGGAGAAGTTTGAACGTCATTATTGGCATTACTGAATTACTACTACAAAGCCATGCATTCTGCTACAATCAAATACAATACTAATACACTAATTTCAAGAGAAATTAGCTACAAAAAACTAGTAGTCTGTGGCTCAAAGCAAACAAATTACTGCTAAAGGTTTGGATTTTTTGCTGCTACAGCCAAAAATGTGCAAACAGAAAAATGCATGACTGAAGGTATGAAAGCTTCCTATATTATACCTCTTCAAAAACTTCAAAAGAAATAGCAGGGCAGTAGAAAAGGAGAAGCTCTGAGAGTCTATCCAAGTTACCTGTTGGGATTCCTTGTACCAACCAACCAAGACCTTAAGACGTAATCAGCACTACATGCAAGGATAGAAACTCATCACCTCACCCAATTTGGTTCCTGTTGATACCTTTACACAGCCCTGCTTTGCCTTTGAGAGTAGGAGGAGGCCCCTACTGACTCTGTAACAAACAGAATGGAAGTCAAGATCTATATCTCCTACCTCATTTACATATTTTGTATTCATCTCACCTGGCACAACGTTGAGTGGATGAGTAATGAGATCATTATCTCCTCATCAATGAAAATCTAAAATCACTGAGACAGGAAGCTGCAGCTGTGCAACAACACATAGCAGTATTGTATACTGGGTTAGAAACAAAAGGAAAGTACTATGAGCCATTTAAACTTAGAAGGGGTTTTATTACAATTATCCTGACTGTTATATAACCAAGAAAACAGTGCTTTAAAAGGGAGCTCTCAAAATTCCTAGGCCAAAAATTATTATAACAAATTTCCCATATAGCCATTTTCCAGCTGATCTGGGGTCAGACTTTGCTTCTTGCATGTTTGCTGTTGGTACAGCATTAGTCTACCCAGAATTCAGAAGAGAAAGCATATTATCTAAATTCCAGTTGTGTCACGAATTCTCTATAAAGTGTAGTGTTATTGCAGAGAAAATTGCTTCTTAAAAGCCACATTCCAAAAGAGAATGATTTGCTTTTCAGAAGTACTTTTTTGAGCTTCAGGAATAAATCATCTTTATTTTAGATGACTGAAAAGCATCTAGTGGGGAAATTCTATTAAAAGTAAAGAAATTGACCACACATACTTTAACAGTAGGAATTTAACAAAAGACATCTGAAAAAAACACTGCAATAAAATTTCGCAACATATGGGCAGAAAGTAAGGATCTTATTGTACGTAAATACTACTAAAATGCAGTCAGAGAACCTGTAAAGTAAGTATTGATACAGTACAGTAAGTATATGAAGCATATGTAATTAGAGGTAGCCCTTGTTTATGTATTGATACACGTGATGTACATTATCACATAGTTATCATGAGACGAGAATGATGGCACTGTAACTAGTAAGCCATTCTAACCTGAACATCTGAATGATTCCTTATTCTTTGACCTCTTATTTTTAGTCAATATTTTTTTCATTGCTAATATGTCTCTAGCAATTGCAATGAGGTTACAGAACATGTAAAAACTGTATTAGTAAACAAGGGTAGTAAATAGATTTTTCTCACTGGCAAAGACTCAGCATAAGAATAAGTTAATAAATAACTGCAATTTCCTACATATTTTCTCTCATTTCTTAACATGGTGTGAAAAATATAGAGTAGTTCAGTATTGACTAAAAGTTTTAAGCACGATATACCACGTAATTTAGTCCTGCCTCTTCTCCAACTCCCGTCTTTTACAAACGTAATTTAAAGTATCTCTACTTTTCCACACCAGGAACAATTAGATGCGAGTAAAAGAGTACTGTTGTAGTGTAGTATCACGCGTTGGCTGCAGCTTTGCAACAATATTACTTAAGAACCTATAAAACACAAATTACTTGCAGTCTTTGTAATTCTGAAAAATAGCGGATACTGTCAATCCCTCCCAGCAGCTGCCAGAAAGAAGAACGCCGCGTCTTCGCCGAGCTGGAGCTCTTCCCGTTATGGTCGCACAGTAATTAGAGCAGTTCAGTGCGAGGCGTCCGTCGTCTGCCACAAAGGCAACCCCCAAGGATGAGCTGTAGCCCCCGCGGGGGAACTGTCTGGAGGGAAGTTTGTGCATGCACATCGATATTCTCGGCAACAGCCCAGAAAGAGAGGACCCATTTCCCTTCCCTCCTCTCGGTCAGGGGCACCAGAGCAGACAATTCCGAGACACCCCCGACACCCCCGGCCAGGGCAGCCTCACCTCCCGGGAAAGGACGCAACAGCGAGACTTACCTTAGTGAGCTGGGCAATCTTCTTGCACATTTTCATGTGCATTTCCCGATTGCATTCTTCTGCCAAGCTGCTGCGAGCGTCTTTAGATCCAATGCAAGTCCCGGGCTGATGAATGTTGTTTATGCCAGAGGCCATTAGGCTTGAATTTTAATCACGTCTGTCTGTGTACGCGATCCCGGCCCCGCTGCTCGCCCCTCTCGGCTGCGCGCAGTCACAGCCCCCGGCTCTGGAGGAACTTCGGCCCCGAACAGGGCACGCTTCAGCCGCTGCCGCTCTCCTTTCTCTGCAGAAGTCCCAGTCCTTCAGCAAAACACCCAGGCGAGCCGGCAGAGAACAGCATGTGCAAACATCCTGACTGGGATTTTTTTTTTCCCTCCTCTTCAAATGGTTGAGCTTCCGCCAGGAGAAGACGCCAGCGGCTGGGTGCTACAAATTCTCCACTGGAGACGCTGAGCCAGCCTAGAGGCAGGAGCACAGGCAGTGCCGAGGATCTGTTGCAGTAGATTGCCTGAAGATTAAATCATGCCGCCTTCTTAACTGCCAAAGGATTGCAGCGGTCATCTGAGAAGAGAGTGTTGGCACCTTTCATAAACTCTGTTATTTTGGCAATCCTCTCTAAGCCAGGATGGGCCCAGAAGTGATGAAGAAAACCTTTGCTGCTGTGCTGAAAGCAGAATGGAACCAAGGGGCACAGGAGGCACAGCTGAGCCCAGGAGCTGTGACCAGGATCCAGTCTGCCCGCCTTATCCAAGGAGACTCCATTCCCTTTAGTTACACTAAATGCACTGGAAAGGTGCCTGAAGAAAACTGACAATATTACAGGTCTTTCTATTTTTTATTTTTTTTTTAATGTGCACACTGTTTCAAAGAGACTAGGCTTGTACATGTAAAACAAATAAAAGGACAGAAAGGGCAGAAAAAAGGGCACACAGAGAAAAGGCAAGCTATTAAGATCATGGGATTTTTAAAGAAGAATGCTTCAGTGAAGTGTTTTATGAGAAGGAAACTGTTAGTGAACACGTTTAAACAAGTCTAGAAGAGAAGGGGAAGGAGGAGAAGGCCAATCAGGGTGAAATAAGAGAGGTGGAGAACAGGAAAAGGGAGAAAGAACAGGTAAGGGAAGCCAAGAGCTGCTCAACACCCCTTTGATGTGTCACTGCAGCCAGTACAAGAGACCCCATGGAGCTGCTGAGGGCTCCACCTCAGATCACAGATGTGCAGCCAGCCAGAGGGGCCGTGAGGCTGCTTCTTCCCCCCTGCCCCTACTGGAAAGGTAGGCAGCTTTCCAGTCTGATCTCCTGCCAGCACTCGCCAACCTTCTTGGTAAGAAGATTCCACTTTGCTAGGGGTGGGTTTAAGAAAAGAGCTTCCTGAGGACTATTTGAATTGGGAAGGAGGAGTACCTTGTGTCAGTTAATGGTAGGGCAAAAGTAAATCAGAAAAAGCTTGGTGAGGGCAAAGACAGACAAAGAACTGTTAAGAATAACACTCCTAAATGATAACACTCCTAAATGGCAAAGATCAGGGCAGAAGAATGCCTACAAGGCACTGGGGTGAAGACACACTGAAAAGATGTAAGAAGGCAAGAGCTTGGGACAAGGAAACCAAACCTTTGATTGCTGGGAGAAAAGGAGAGACTCTCAATCTACAGAGGCAGAAAGAATCTTCATTCCAGGAATCAGAGGAAATGAAGACTGAGAAATGCAGTCTACAAATGAAAATGATCACAGTTGCTGGGAGATGGTAAGCAGGGAAAAGACATTTAGCCCAGAAAGAACATTAATAAGAAAAGGCAAGAAACAGATCCTTGCACAAAGGAATGACAAAGTACAGTTTCTTCATTCACTGGCACTAGTGTCCAAGATGCTGCAGGAACTTTTTTTGTGACTAGGACACAGGGACATGCTACTGCCAGTTGTCTGATATCTGATAAGACATGTACTCACACATAAATTTAACTCCGTTAATATTTTTTAATTTCTTCTCTATGTGGTCATCAATTTGAGAAAAAGCCTAGGAATTAAATTATAGGTAAAATTTTGATTAAATTAACATGCTTACTAGGACAATCAAGAAAACAGCAAGGGCTGGAGCAAAGTCCTAGCACCTTATTTCCACAGAAAAAATATAACAACCTAAGTGAAAATACAAAGCAAATAAAGAAAATTGCAAAAGCTTTTGCAAGTACTTAGAAGAAGTTACCTGTGTTATCACACAGGTGGACAGTAAGATTCAAACAGCAGAGGACACACTGGGCCTGGATGGGTCGTGGACATACCAGAGAAGCACAGATCTTCAGGTACACCGGAAAAGAAATAAACTACTTTCTTCAAGTAGGCTGTTTATGAATTTTGGGGGATTAGAGGGGAAAAACTAGAGGCTTTGGTACAATACGGTGTTTTAGCAGAACATAATTTGTCAGTTATTCTTAGTCCAGACAAGACTTTTCAGGCAATACTTCAAACACTGGAAAAGTTCCAATCAGATCTCATGCACCAGAAAATGCAACAAAAGAACATAAATTCACAGGTGACTCAAGTTCATTAGTTACATTACTCAAAAAACCCCCAACTTAGTTTCAATAACAGAATTTCAGCAGATAATGCCAGAATGTTTCAATGAGCATTTGGCTTTTTTTTCTTCCAACTGACCTAGGGATCACCTACAAATAAGATGACAAAACAAGGATGTCACAAAAGCATAATCTAAGTGTGTACTGTATAAATATGGGGTTTGTGAGAATCACATGGAACACAAGAAGATTACAGAGTGTTTGTGAATTTGGGGCAGTACATCGCAAAGACAGTTTAAGATAAAAATCAAAAGTCTAACCAGAAAATGCATACACTTCTGCTTGAATTATTATTGCCACCTTAGTTTTCAGTAAATTGTGAGAGAAGGTGGTCATGACATTACAGTTTTGGTAAGTCTTTGACTATACACAGGTTTGTAGCTTTGCTGTTCGGATAAATCAACTAAATTCCTTTTCATAAAAAAAAAAAAATCATACATGAGCAAGACTATAAGCCTTCCATTTTTGGGACCTCCTGCTTGTTGAATATACAGACTATATAACTTGTGCAATCTCCTGACTAGTTACAATTAAAAGAGCCACACCCCAAAATTCCAAGACATAAAAAAGGTATTTCTGTTGCAAATGCTTAATATATAAGTTTGCATCTTTATTTACCATATTACAAACAGCTTTCCCAAAACACAATTAATACAGCCCAATTTCACCCTTTGTCTGAATACAAGTACTACTAAGATCAGTGGGATTTTTTTTCAAGTACACGAGAGCAAATTTAAACTGATCCTCCAGATTACACTCGCTGTTGTTTTGCAGTCCAATAAAGTTTGCCTTTGAAAATGGTAGAAGAACACAGTTAGTCATTAGCTGTCATGTTATGTCAGAGCTGATTGGATGGGGCCCTGGGCAACCTGAGCTAGTGGGTGGTATCCCTGCCCACGGCAGTGCTGGGATGGCAGCTAGAACTAGATGATCTTTAAGGTCCCTTCCAACCCAAACCCTCCTATGATTCTGTGTTTCAAATGATAAAGCTGTATTACTAAAAGTGACTTAAAACTTCTCAAGTGAGTGTGCCAACAAAGGAAGATGCACCCCTAAGTGTGATTCTAATTCAATTCCTAAATTACTACCCTTGTTACTGATCTCCATTTATATTCACTTTGGTCCTAGAGTAGCTTTTTTGACCCCAGAACAGAGAATTCAGGAACCATTTTCTCTTTTTTACATGGGAAAAAAAAGGGAAATAAAGATAAAAAATAATAGTTAGAAGACTCATAAAAGTTATCTTGCTCACCTAACTCAATATCCCATTTGAAATAAAAAATAAATAAATAAAAAAACTTGGTTTGCAATTGAGTATAAGAAAAAAGACAAATATAAAGTGTTGCCACTGATACATCTTGGGTAATTACCTATGCTATGCATAATTACATATAAAAATATTATGTGTAACTACTTTGTACTTTTAATTTCTTCCCACCTCATAAAACAGACAGGATTCCAAAAACAACAGATGGGCTACTGATTTCCTCATTGAAAACAGTATCTATTCAAAAATGTATCTCCAATTTTATAGCTGACTTACATATACACAAGTTTTGGAGGAATGTGGTGGACAGAAGCTCTGATTCTATTGCATAATAATGGCCTGATTATGGATGAAACATTACTGTGTTTATGTTTTAAATATGGAAACTGGAACCCACCAGACACATCAGATATGAAAGCCCTTGAACACCTAACAGGATAGCATCAACTTCCATTTTTTGTAACCTGCTTTTTTATCCAATGACCTACATCTAGTATTATCACAAAATAACTGGCATGCAGCAAGTTTGGCTTACCCCATGGCACTGTATTTGATCACATAACAGGACTGACAAAGGAAAGGATCTAGAATCATGAGTCAGAAGTAGACCATGGCAGATAAGGTCACTACTTCAAAGGAAAAGGATAAAAAGCTGGAATTAATAGAGTGCATTTCCCCTCCAGACCCGGGAGCACCATCTGAGGTTCTGAGTTTCATCATTCATTTCCTTTCCAGGCAGAACTATGAAACCCCACTGGCTACAACCTCTGGGCCTTCCTTATGTCCTTGCCCTCCTAGTCAGTCATTATATCCATCCCTGAAGAAGTAGCTGGTCCTTACTAAGCCCTGAGAGTTAGCTCAGCAAGGGACTGAAGGCCCAGGGCGGAGCTGGAATGGGTTCCTGGGCCCACAGGAAAAGGCTGTGGCTTCAGGCCTCAGGTGAGGCAGGTCAGGGCTCATTAAAGCTGATTAGGGCAGTCAAGGCCCTGAAATGTAAGCTGTAAAAACTATGATAGCAACACTTCCATCAGCTGAACAAGCTATCTGGTATTACAGAGACATGGCCAGCATTTGTGATCCTGCTTCAGTGTGTTTACCTCCACATGAAATAGCAATTGCACTAGGAATTTTCTAGTTTTACCTGTAAACACAAAGCCTAGCAGAAATATTTAAAGCAGACTGGAAGAAATAAATCTCACATCCTAGATGAAACCCACCATAAGGGGCTATAAGTTATTCCCCAGGGAGGATCCTTTTCTGCAGACCTGAGATGCAGGTAAGCACAAATGGGTTGCTAAACATGTGAATCAAAAATAATTCAGTTTGCATTATTATTTTACTTACAATAAATGTCCTGTGTTTTTAATGCCACAAGAATCCCAAAGGTTTATCTGCTTGTCTTCCTGTTTGTATCTTCTTGTCCACAAACACGGATCTATTGCAGAAAAAAATCTATATGAAGTTAATTATCCAGTAAAAATATATTAAATAGAAAGATTGTTACACATTGTATTTCCCCACAAAATATAACCTTAAAAAAAAGAGCCCAACTCATTGAAGATTTGCTGCTGATTATAGTGGTTTTGTAGAGTGACTATTTCTCCAACATACAATGAAAACTTTTAGAAAAATGTTAACATGAAAGATTCTATATTACTATTATGTTTGTGCATATAGAACCCATTTCCTACTCTCTAGGAGCAGAAGGAGATTAGCCCTGATCTGTATGTTTTAGAAGTTAATAAAAAATACAAACTATTCACCTTTAAAAAGGAGGCATCTGTTTTAAACATACACTAATGTATGGTAGTATAATATGTCAGGAAAAAAAAACAAACAACCCTTTACCATATATTTAAATTATTTTAAAAATTATTTTTATCTATAAAATACTTTGTCTCCTGCTGCTGCCCTCCATTCTTCACATACAGCTCATATATATCCCATAATCCTTAACACCATTTTAAGGAGAAAATAATTCCAATTATTTGGTTGATAAAAATCTGCTTCTTAAATAAAACACTAGGAAGATTCAGATCTGGAACAAGACTGACCCCTAGTGTTTTCTTTTCTTTTTAAAAAAATTTTTTTTCTTCTTTTTCTTAGACAAAAATTACCCTATTACCCTTCTTGAAGACAGGTCCTTCCTATTTGACCTATTGTCATTTGACAGCTTGTCACCTGTCCTTACTAAATAGCTGTCATCCCTTGAGGTCCATCAGGCAGTTTTTCCCTTAAAGCCCAAACACGTATGGACGTCAAAACACCTCAAGTTCCTGCTGTCCACGGCTTGTGTTCACTTTTTTGAGTGCTGTCTGTAACTGTAATTTATTTATGCTCAGAATGTTTCCCCTCAGCGAATCACTCCCGGCCTTGTTTCTTGTTAACTGTGTCATTAAATGCTCACCGTTCGGTCCGTAGCCAGTAACGCAGCTGTGGAGTTTGAGCTTAGTTATCTTTCCTGTTTTTAATGAGATACAGGGTTTATTATTATTCGCAAGTTAAAGGATTTCTGGGAAAGCATTAGGTTTACAACAAATGCTTAAAAACTTGGGGGAAATTTCCACCAGTAAGGGATTCAGCCCGGAAGGAGCACAAATGGGTATTGCATCCGCACTGTCCGCCTTCTCAGCCCCGCTCGCAGCGGATACAGAACAGAGGGGGTTTCAATGAGCTTTTATTATTCAGGCAGCGGCTGAGCTTTCTCGGCTGGCTGCCGCATTTTCTCCGGTCTACGAAACCCGACTGTACTGACTTTCCCTGGTGCCCATGTCCGGAGAGGACTTTGGTAGAGCGGCTCCGGGCGGGTTTTTCAGGCGCATTCAACTGTTTTGCGCCAACGGAATTCTGGAAAACCTCCCCCGCTACGCTTCCCCTCAGCCGCAGCGGGGCTGATTCCGGGCATGGGCTCTGGAACAGCCGCTCCCACCCTGGAACAGGGGAGGAGAATCCCCAGCCCCGCACGGCCCCGGCCGATCCCTCTCCCTCCAAGCCCACCCCAGGGGAAGATCTGAAGGGTTTCGACGACAAATCCCATGAGGAGCAGCTGAGGGAGTCGGGGTTGTTCAGCCTGGAGAATAGGAGCCTCAGGGGGCTATTATCACTCTTTTTAACTACCTGATAGGAGGGTGTAGCCAGATGGGGGTCGGCATCTGCTCCCAGGCAACTAGGTATAGGACGCGGCAACATAGTCTTAAAATGCTCCACCTTAAGGTTGAACATTAGGAAGAATTTTTTCACAGAAAGGGTGATTACAGAGGGTGAGGGTGAGTGGACTGTCCAGGGAGGTGGTTCAGTCACCATCCCTCGAAGTGTTCAAGAAATGACTGGCCGTGGCACTCAGTGCCACGGTCCGGTTGTCATGGCGGTGTTCGGTCACAGCTTGGACTCGATGACCCCCGAGCTCTTTTCCAGCCCCATTCATTCCGTGACTGTGTGAAGATGGCGGCGCAGCGCGCGCGCTCGCGGCCAACGGCCGCCATTGGCCTCCCGCCATCTCCCGGCCCCGCCCCGCCTCCAGCGCGCGGCCTCGAGCGCGCGCCCGCCCCAATTTCTCGCGAGATCGGGAGCAGCTCCCGCGCCCCGTTTGAAGCTGCGCGCGCGGACGCTGCGGCCGTTGCTGGCGCGCGCGCGGGGCTTTGAGGGGGTCGGTCCTGGAGCCGCTCCTCGGCCATGGGAGCCAAAAAGAAGCTGCTGCAGGTCCGGGAAGCCTTTCAGCTGGCCCAGAAGCCTCACCAGAACCACGCGAAGCTCGTGGTAGCTCTGAAGAGCACTTATGCTCAGGTATGGCTGCCCTTGGGCGGCCCGGCGCGGGGGGAGCCGGGGGCCCCAGGCGGCTGCTCCGCTGGTCCCTCTGGGGGGTAGGGGCCGCCTCCGCAATGTTCCCTTAAAACGAACACCCGTGTGCCTAAGCAGAGCCCGCGAATTAAAAAAAACAAGAGAACCCCCAACCTTCCCCAGAAAACGCACCCAAATGCCGCAAAAGCAAGCCGCTGAACTGTTCTTCACAGTTGTCTCCTGCGAGCGCCGGGGTGAGAGCTGCCCGCAGGTATTGCTGATGCCGCGGCCGCGGGAAGGTGTTAGGATACCCGAGGTGTAGGTGTGACACAGGATGTAATGGACGGGGATGTTGATTGTCGTCCTGAAACCTGTCAGCCGAGCGGAGCCCAGCGGTCGTAACGTGCCCGCTGTGGAGTTAGAGCAAAATACTCATTGACGAGAGCACGACGGGGCTGTGTCCCGGCTGCTGGCTGTAGCCCTTTAAAAATTTAGATTTAATTGGAAACTGTCAGTTATTGGTCTACTTATTTTATTTTTCTGTGGTACAGCTTTAAAAGATAAGCTGGGTAGTTATCTTTTGTTGTGGTTTGAATTTTTTTTTCTTTTTCCCAGTTGGATGATAAAGAAGGCTTTAATGAAAAATTCGTTCATTTCCTCAAGTATGCTATGATAATCTACAGACGGGAACCAGCCGTGGAACATGTGATCAATTTTGCAGCTAGATTTGTTACTTCATTCTGTCAGACAGAGAAAGAAGGTGGTAGTGAGGAGGGAGAAGAAGATAATTTACTTCTGAATTATGTGTTTAAATTTCTCCTTGAGGTACAGTAATGTTTATTATTAAATGTGTAACATAAGAAATGGAAACTTTTAGCAGTGGAGAAAACTTGCTGGTGCTTGAGATGATACTTGCAAATTAGAACTTAAAAAGTCAAAGCAAAGCTACTGCTTGACAAGTAACACCATCCCCATTCCTCCAACACAAAAAAATCTACCACATGCCACAGAATAACCCAACAACTGGATTTCAAAAGTTGGACTTTTGAGGAAATGTGAATGTTCTCCTATTTGGCTGTCAGATGTGTCACTGTAAGCTTTGCTATAGGTGCATTTATAAGCATGAAATTGTGGAAGTGTGGTGGAAATTAATTTATACTGTTTCTTTGATACCAAAATTACTAAAAGACCTTCTGTACAACTATGGTTGGCATATCTATTATTCCTTTCTGCTTACTGCAAGTGTTATATAGAAAGATAAACAGTTCCAGTAGCATGAACACACAAGTAGAATTACGTTTTCCTAAACTATTGATTTGCCATGGAAGGATTATTAATCAGGCCAAGATGACTAGTCATCATTGCTAATGTCTTTTTTCTTCTAATGTTTTATGGAGGTGGAGCAGTAAGATGGCTAATGCACTGCAGACTGCATGGAGTGGTCAGCGTGCTACTTCCTTTGGGAGGGCACTGCTGATTTTCTAGAGTCACTGATCCAGGCAATGGGGTATAATTGCTTTTCAGTTCTGTGACTTTTTAATCTTAAAATTAAATTGGAAAAGCTTTTGAAACATAGAAGTGTATATTTCGTTTACTCTGTAGACTAGTGGCTACTTAGATGTGCATATTAATAGCCTTATGTTGGAAATCAGAGAAGTGTGATTATGAGAATACCTTTTTTTCTTTCCCTAAGTCCCACGATGCGAACAGCCATGCAGTTAGGTTTCGAACATGTCAGCTTGTTAATAAGATTTTGGGAAATATGCCGGAAAATGCTGAGATTGATGATGACTTATTTGATAAAATTAATGAAGCTATGCTGGTTAGACTTAAAGATAAATTTCCAAGTGTGAGAATTCAAGCTGTCTTGGCCCTGTCAAGACTTCAAGACCCTAAGGATGAAAACTGTCCTGTTGTTAACAGTAAGTAATATTGGTCTTTTATCTAAGAACATCTGTTAATTTACATTACTTTAAAGCTTTTTTAAGCTTGCTTTTTTTTTTTTTTTAAGCACTGAGTAAATGGATGTTAGAGAGTATTCTTGTAATAATTCTTACACTGTGAAAGTCTGCCAGAGGAGGTCGACAATGCAAGTGTTGTGTGTGTTTGAAGGGAAAAGCTAAAACTCTTAGGAGAGATCTGCTAGACAATCATACTGGGCTCAGGCTGCTCTGTGAACTGAATGTATAAATAGGATGGTGAAAATATGTTGTAAACTAGAGTGGAGATGCAATACAAGTTTGTTCAGTTCTTTCCCTCTAAGGACCCTTTGATACTATTAATTGGATTGAAGTAGTACAAAAACTTAGAAGAGATGGTAGAGAAAAACTATCATCTCAAATTATCACTTTCTGGAAGAGATCAGCCTCTCTGCAACACAGATGTCTTGATGCTGTTTGTGGGTTTCTTTGTGTACAGTATGATTCTTAACTAAGTTTCTCCTTCCTGTGCCTCAAAGTAGACAAAGTGTAGCTTTGTACCAGCACAGCCAGTATGTAAATTGTGCCCTGATTAATCTTTACATTCTGTCTTTTATGAAGAATTAGTTGAGGTTTTCTGTTGTTAAGGCACCTTCTTGGAAATTTTATTTTCTAAGTGTTTGTTTATAGGTTACTTGTTTAGCAGCACATAAATTTCATAGTTAATTATTGTCTCACAGAGCAAGATGTATTCATGTATACTCTGATTTAATTAATTTTATAGCTGCTTTTAATTTTGAATAAGGTTCAAGAATAGAATAAAAAAGCATTATGTGAGAGATTTACAGTAAGAGTTTTGGTAGGCTTAACGGAGATTGCAGTTTTCCATTTATAGGAAAATTTGAGGATCTGCTTCAAAGGGAATGAAGAGGTACAGCTAGTGAATAGAAGTCTTAAAGAGACAATATTTGGAAATGTTTTTTTTTTCCCTAGTAAATGACAAAGTGGTTATTTATGAGTGGGATCTAGAGTAGCAATTTTTGGAGGTATTAACTGCAGATCCGACTTGTGATGGCAAACATTATTTCTTTTGACATCATAGCTCAGCATGTAGTTACCATAAAATCTTGGGGTTGTGACCCTGAACTGTTTCTGAAATTATCAGCTCTGCAGGGGCTGGAGAGGGGTTTTGGTAACAGCTGCTGCTTTTTTTTTTTTTTCTTTTTTCTTTTTTTCTTTTTCTATGTTTCAGACTCTTATGAAAGCATTATTATGACTGTTTTCAGTTTACAGCACATTGCTTGAAAATGATTCAAACTCAGATGTGAGACGTGCAGTGCTGTCATGTATTGCTCCATCAGAAAGGACTTTGCCAATTATTGTAGGTCGCACTATGGATGTAAAGGAAACTGTCAGAAAGCTGGCATATGAGGTAAATTGGATCACTTAAGATTAATTTCAAAGGCTGACTTAGGAAAAAGGTTTAAATCTTTTATTGTATTTCCCTTAACACTAAGAATGGTTAAATAATTTATTTTTATTTACCAGAATTTTGAGGGGGAATGATTTAATAGAAGTTTTCTAGTTAAAACTGCTGAATTTAACTGCAGGACTTGCTTGATAGAAATTACTTTTGTGGTAGAATTTGTCTCTTGAAGATCAGACAGTAACAGTATAAATTATATATGCAATCTGTTGTTTTCTATCTATGCATTTTGTAATGTCATTGAAACAAATTTTCTTCTCTGTTATTACATAGTAGATGCTAGGACCACAGCAGTAGTAAAAAAATTCATGGTTTTGGTATTGTAATTTTGAGAAGTATCAGTTATTACTGATGTTTACATGTAGAGGTGAGAAAGTATGCTAACATGTCTGTTTCTTATGCAGATGTCTTAGGCAAGATCTTTAAACAAAATGTTCAGTTTTTTCGAACAGAACCATCTTCTGCTTTTTTTTAAATCTTAAACTGTTTTTTTAAACTGAATTTCTGTGTTAGTAGGCTTTTTAAGAGAAGTACCCACTTCTGTAATTTATTGCCGGTATTCATTACTCTGGGCACTTTAAGGAGAGGGTAGTTTTCATATGCATGTGTTACATTCAAGCAGAGCTGATGAGCTTACAAGATGTGTTAACTTTATTGTTTATTTTACTTTAAATTTTCTTCTTTGTATGAGGATCTGCTTGTTAATGTGTTGGTACAGTGATGATGACATAAGTATTACAGGTTTTTATTGATTTAGGATTGTGGATGGTTAAAACTCAGAAGTATAAAACCATAGGTAGGTAATGGGTTCATTTATTATCATCTGTGGAAATGTACTTTAATGTCTTAATTATTTTTAAGGTTTTGGCAGAAAAAGTTCACATGAGAGCTCTGACAATAGCACAGAGAGTTAAATTGTTGCAACAAGGACTTAATGACAGATCTGGTAAGGGATTATATCTTTCTTAATATCTTAATACAAATGTTTAAGAGAGAATACTTTCTAATGTGTTGGGGTGATTTATGCAGAAGGTTGAGATGGCAGTAATGAGGAGCTCGAAGGGAATAATGAGGTACCAGCTTTGATTTTCCAGTCCCCTTATAGAGAGCAAACCAGAAGAGAATTGCCCTTTAAAAGACCTAAAAGCCTCTGAGCTTTAAAATAGGACTAAATGCTATTAAAATGAAAAACCAATAATATAATTAAACACAGAAGTAGAAAAATGTGATTAATTTGGTGTATTCAGAAATATTTTGTTACAGATGTTTTTGTAACTAATACATGTGTTAAATAATTTAAATGTAAACATTAATGTCAGTTTGGAAATATTTCCTGTGTGCTTTCAGAGAGAAAGCTTCTCAGCTGGTTATTTTTTTGTTTCACTAGCTTGAATTTTCTTCTGACGAATCTTTGACCCTTATGCATTTCGTCATGAAGCAGCTTTATTCTTTTTAATGTCCTTTGTACCATGTCACTCTATAGAAAGAGCCATTTGGGGTGTACTCATAATTGTGGGTGGTGGTGTTGCCAGAAGATCGAAAGGTCACATGCATCTGAGACAATTTTGGCCTTCCTACACAGAACACTGTTTTGGTTTTTTTTCCCCCAACAGCAGCAATTATGTACATGAATTTCACAGCAGAAGCTACCAGTTTTACTGAGTGCTGATATGTAATCCTCCTACTTTGTTTGGAAAGTGTGCACTAAGCTCTGTAGAATTTTACTCAGAGAATTTCCCTTGCTGAGTGATGTGCTGCTTGGGAATTGTGAGAATTATGATCTATGTGGATATTCACTTAGAAAATAAGACTAAAGAACAGTGTTCATTGGTATCTAGAGCTCTTTAAGGTGTGTCATGCATGCATGTGTTTTTATTGATCTTCCTTTCTTTTTGGCTAGCTGGGGATCATACTATGTTCTTGACAGGAAAGGAAGAGACAATCACCTGAGTGCTTTCTTGTGCCATGTAGAACTACTTAAACTATGTACAACCCTTGCCTCTGTAGAAGAAGTTTTAGTTAGCACTTTCCTCCCCCTATCCTGAATTGTTCTGTAGCAGCCTAATGAAGTTTGTAATGTTCTGTTTTTGAAGTTCAGCACTGAAAAGCTCATGTTCTGAGTTACTATTTCTTATTGATACACTAGTTTGCTGTTTGATTGAGCTAGTTGCTGCTTATCTGCTGGCTTCCACCACTCCCCTAATAATGCTTGGTTTTGAGAGATACTTCTTTTTCTTAGGGTGAATGAGTTCATCTTGGTAATCCTTCCAAAATGGGGATGAAGCTACCTTCACTAATTTTTCATGTGATCCTTCACTTGTCAGGAACAAGGATTTGTTGCATTCCCTTGAACAGAAAGTACAGCCTTTCTAGGTGGCCTGGTTTTCAGTAGCCTTGTACGCAACATAAAGTACCTTTTATGATCCAGGACAGATACTGTCTCTCTTAGTGTCTGTCTCTTTCTTAGAATGGTTCTAAATCCCAGCTATTCAGGACTTTTCTTTTTCTTGACACCTAGAATCACAGGGGAAAACATCTGCCAGGATATGTAGTTTGACTGACATCCTATACTCTTTGCTGGGTAAAATAGATTTATATTCCAAATTGGCTATTCTATATTGCCAATATTGCAAATCCTATAACCTCAAATATATATATACCTTTATTGAATTTGCTTATCTGGGTAACTCCCAAGCTAACAAGCAAGGAACCTGCTCATTCAAGGTGTACCTATGGTGATATTTTGAATGTTTTTCCATATTGGCTTCAGAACAAGGGCTTATAATTAAATAAGATCTAGAATACATGATCCAGATTCTGCTAACTTTTACTTTTCAGGGTGTTTTAAGCTGTCACTCTGCTATATTCCACTAGTTTATGCTTTTCACCTTCTTGGAGAGGTTTCTTATTCCTAGGACCTTAATTTAGCTTTTTCAAGGCATTTTTACAGTGGTTTTTTTTTTGAACACTTAACTCTATTTAAGTGCTGTATTTATTATCATGAGTTACACATAGGAGGAAAGATGAATGTTGTCAGTGTGTGTGGACTTTGTTTCTCTTATACTGGATATTGTTTTCTGAAATATCTTAAGAGCGTACTTCTTTTCCTCTCTGGTTATTATGTTATTAGCCTTTCAACTTCCCTGCTTCAGTCCGTGTGAATGTATTAATGATATATGTGTTCTAGGTCTTCCCATAAATTCTTTTTTCCTTGATTAAATAGTACTCTGTTGATCCAGGAACGGTTTGTTTCTTGTGGCAGTAGTGAGGAGGGAGTTAAAGTATCATTATGTAGATTTCAAAATCCATTTTGCATAACTGAATTAGCATAAGAATTCTGAATGTCAATTCAGATGTAGTATCCTGCCTCCAAAAGTAGCCAGTTCTGGAAACAGAACAAGTATATAACAATGCTTACCCAGAATATTTGGGACTGGAGCATCTCTGTTACAAGGACAGGTTGAGGGAGCTGGGCCTGTTCAGCCTTGAGGAGAGATGACTGAGAGGGAACCTCATCAGTGTCTATCAGTGTCTGCAGGGAGGGTGTCAGGAGGATGGAGCCAGGCTCTGCTCAGGGGTGTGAAGCAACAGGACAAGAGGCAACGGGCAGAAAGTGATGCCTGGGAAGTTCCAGCTGAACATGAGGAAGAATTTCTGTACTGTGCAGGTGACCAAACACTGGAACAGATTGCCCAGAGAGGTTGTGGAGTCTCCCTCACTGGAGATATTTAAGAAGTGTCTGGATGCAATCTTGTGGCATGTGCTTAAGGAGGGAAGTTGTACCAGCTGACCCACTGTGGTCCCTCCCAGTCTCACCCATTCTGGGATTCTGAATCTGAATATTGCTTTGTTCTACAGGAGGTTGTGAGCTGTACGTTTTCTGGGTTGAGGTGCTGTCTTTAGACATTAAAGTTTTTTGGATAGAGGTTTTTCTTAATTCCCTGTGAGGGGAAAAATTATCTTGCCTCAAAAATGTGGTGTGCCGTAGGTAGTTCTTGCTCAACCGTTTTTTTTTTTCTTTAAGGTAATGTGAAGTTTAACTGTATAATAACTTTTTTTTTTGCAAAAAGATTTTTATAGGAAAATATTTTTATAAAGTATGTTTAAAACTTGATACTTTTTGAACTTTGTTTTAAACTATTTAAATTCCTGTATTATTAGATGCGGTTAAGGAGGTAATGAAGAAGAAGCTACTTCCAGCCTGGTTACAGTTCACTGAAGGGGATGTTTTAGAATTGCTTCATAGACTGGATGTAGAAAACTGCCCAGAAGTGGCCATCCCAGTATTAAATGCTTTGTTTTCATTATCTCCACTTCATGACATTGTTGAGAACTGTAAAAACCTTGACAGCAGGTATGCAGAGCATTTTTCATTTCTAAAAGATGAGTATTTTGTGTAAGAATATGAAATTAAAGTCCTTTTAACCTCTTAAGATATTGGCACATTTCCAGAGGCTGTAAGAAAGTTATTTCACTATTACTGGTACTTTTTAAAGCCAGACAGACTCACATCTCTACCTTTGGAGTGCAGTCATGAAGCATCTACTGATTTCAAAACATTTGTCATGCTGCTAACTAGAATGCAAGGTTCCTCCTATGATAATGTGTATTTTCCCCCATAATACAGAGTAAGATTTTGATACTACTTTTTAGTCAATGACAATTTGTTATTTAATTTTACCATCTGAGATTAGACTCCTACCACTGTTCAAAATCATTCCACTCTCATTGGTCTGACTTTGATGCTGAGCAAAACAAAGCTTCCATTCTGAAAAACTGGGCTCAGAATTTTTTTAAGTAGTGGGTCTGTTAGACTAATGACATTTTGAAAAGTAAGTTAAATTATTCAGTTCATAATGAAGCTTGCATTAATTTAATTTATAGAAAATACTGGGGTTGTTTTTATATGAAGTTTCTGAGTACAGCTTGAGTGATGCAGTATCAGAATGATAAATGGTTAGATTTTTGAAGTCTGTGATTTCTGTTTGTTAAATTTACATTTAAATAAAGACCTGTCAGATTAATGAGAAGCTGTCCAATGATCAGTTTTCATCTATATGTTGCTTGGGTGTTTTTGGCTGGTTTTTTTGTTTTGTATGTAAGTGATCTAAAGCAAAACCAAAATAGTTGATAGTTTTGATAGTTGTTGATAGTTTACAAGTAAAATGGGATTCAGGGTAGTAAAAAGTACCACTGCAGTTATACTTTCTATTTTGAGGTAGAATTAATGCACAACTTAATGTCCTGGTTCTTAAAACAAATTGCCATGCTTGGCATGAAAAATACTATGAATCTAAAAAGGAGTGAGGGTCCTATGATGGATCATCTACCTGTGATGGCAGATGGATGATCAGCTTAGAGTTGCTGAGAAGCAGTTTGTTGAGGTTTGACCCAGGCCAAATGCCAGGGACCTACGACTTCTGCTCTCTCTGCTCTCTCCTGCCGCAGCTGTGCGGAGGAGAGGAATCAAACTGACACCAACACACTGGACTCATGAGTTGAGATGAGGCAGTGGTGGGGAGGGGATGCACGAGAACATGAGCAAACAGGGAAGAAACTTAAGTTGCAAAGTGATTTATTAACCTAACAGAGTCGGAGGATAAATGAGAGGTAAAAATAAGCTCTTAAGACACCATTTCTTCACTCACCCCCCTTCCCTCTTAAGACACCGTTCCTCAGCTCACCCCCTCCCTCCTTCACACAACCAACAGCTCCGGGTGGGGGGCAGGGTATGGGGTTTTTCCTTAGTCAGTCCATCACCACAATTCTTCTGCTACAAACACTGTTTCTCTACTCACCCCTCTCCCTCTTAAGACACCATTTCTCAGCTCACCCCCCTCCCTCTTTCACACAACCAACAGCTCCGGGGTGGGGCAGGGTATGGGGGTTTCCCTTTGGTCAGGGTCAGTCCACCAGGGAGAAGAGTCCTCTACTCAGCCATGGGGTCCCTCCCACGAGAGACAGTCCTCTGAGAACTTCTTTGGCGTGGGTCCAATCTCACGAGCAGCAGCCCGGCCGAAATCTGCTGCAAACACGAGTGCTTGTCCATGGGGTGCAGGCTCCCGAGCCGAGGCCAGGCTGTTTCCATCCCGGGGCCAAGGCCTTTCTCTCTCGTCCACAGCCTTTGCAACTCTCAGTCTCTGCTGGGACTCCCACTGGATCACAGCTTCCTCCAGGCATCCCCCTGTTCCTCTGGCGTGGGCACCTCCCCACGGGCTGTGGGTGGATCTCTGCACCCCCCTGGACTCCATGGGCTGCAGGGGGACCACCTGCTCCCCCCATGGTCTTCACCACAGCCGGCAGAGTGTTTTCAGCTCCGGCACCTGGAGCACCTGCTCCCCCACCTTCTCCACTGACCTTGGTGTCTCCATGTTGTTTTCCCTCACATATTTTCACCTCCTCCTCCTCCTCTGGCTACAAAGAAGTGCATGCACCCATTGTTTTGATTTCTTCTTAAATATGTTTTCACAGAGGTCTAACTAACATCTCTAATTGGCCCCGGTTTGGCCAGCATCATGTCCATCACCTTCAGAGCCATCAGAGAGTGGCTCTGCTGGACAGGGTGAAAAACATCCAGAACCTTCACACAGGACACACAGGAGCCATCTTTGTGCCCCTCCCTACCCACTAGCAAAAACTGGCCCAAGTAAAACCACCACACAGTTGTATTACATATTGCATTTGACATACTATGATTACTACTCCATTATTGTGTGAAGGTCTTGTATTAAGAATGGAAGAAACAATTCATAGACAGAAACTGAAAAATATTTTAATGCTGTTTCTGCTGATTAATGGTGTTCAGTTTTCCAGACTTGTGCAGTGATAACAATATTTCATAAGAGTTAAAGCTGGGTGGTTGCTCTGGAAGGTCTGAAGGGTTAGCCTGAATGTTTTTGCAAACTGGTATGAACAACCTTGAGTTAAAGTACTGAGAAGGGCAATATAGTGAATGGCGTGGGGAGCTTTGTGTCCTCAAGAGAGAGGAAGTTATTTTTTTCAATCTATTTCTGTGGGGAATACCTTTGTCAGGATTTTATTTGCATCTTAGGAAATAATCTTTATTTCTTATTTTCTAATACTTCTGTGTATTTATTGTTTTAGACCCTCTTTTATTCATCCCTTCACATTGATTTGTTTATTTTTGTTTAGAAAACTGATTCCACTGGAGGATTTAACAGCTGAGAATGTGTTATACTGGAGATGTCTTTGTGAATATCTAAAATCAAAAGGTGAAGAAGGTGAAGTTTTACTAGAACAGGTGTTGCCAGAACCAGCTATATATGCAGATTATTTATTGAGGTACATTGCATTTAAAAATAAATCTCTTACCACTAAGAGAGGAAAGTTTTTAAAGTAAAGAATATTTCTTTTATTCAAATGGGGCTTGGAGAATACCTGAACAAGTTGTGCTTGAACAGTGATTTTAGTTTTTCCTTCCCTTTTCAAAAAAATACTTTTGAGACATTTTTAGAGCTTGTGGAAACCACTTCTTCCATTGTTGTCATTTGTAAAAATGAAGTAAAATTTTGCTGCTGTCCCTAAGAGAAGCCTTTTTTAATTGAAATTTCCCTTTTATTTTGCCTGCTCAGGCAGGCATGCTTCGCAAAAACTTGTTTGAAGGCAGTGACAGAACTGCAAAGTTACAGAACAGTTATTTAATTGGAGGGGGCAGGAGGGTGGAAGTCAATGTTTTGTTAAGTCAATGTTTATTGTAAAACAGAGTGAATATTCCTGAAATTATGATAAATCAGATCTGCAAAAAATGCACCGTATTGATGCATGTTTCCAATTAAAAGTATGCATATTCTTTTCTTACTGTACTGGGTGTAGCATACTGGTAGTAATTACAGTACTCATTGCTACTTTTCAGTGTGGAATGTGTTAACATAATGTCTCATAAACATTTAATAAATGAAGAAGTTGTGCTTCCTTAGTTTTGAAATGTATGTCTAGTCTGGTGGGTGTAAATTTATTAATTCATAAATTATTTAACAGTCCATAAAACATTTGTTTTCCAAAAAAAATTATTCTTCAAGAGAGCATTTGTTCTCTTTCCATCCAATCTTACTCAAAAGTGCCTTCAGTTACATTCCTCTTCAGGGTGAGGCTGAGATTAATTAGGTTTGCTAGTAATTGTTTATGGTATCAGCTGTTAAACTCTTCATTGTTGAGCTGTGCCACCAGTTGTTTGAGATAAGATTTGCAGTTCTCCAGTCCACTGGTGTACAGTGTACAACTGTGCAGTGCACTGTGAGGGTGTTGCTTAGGAGGAGCAAGAACATGCAAGTCATTGGTACTTAAGAAAAAAAGCAGGATTGCAAACTGCATTTATTCACTGTTACCTGGTGCAGGCGACATTAATATTAAATTGTTAGAAACACTTAGATTTTCATTTCAGATGTTCTTAAATAGTAGTTATATGCAAAGTTTTTTTTGTCCTAACTTTGAAGAAATTAAAAAAATTTGTTAAAAATAGCAAGCTGTTGCTGAAAAGCATCTACAAAGCTGTGGTAGAAAAAAAGCATCTTTTTCACAGCTCATGTCAATATTTGAATTATATTTTGTGACAATCTATTCAGTATTGAATTTTGTACATGATGAGTTTCACTCCAGATTTTCTGAACATGCATAACTCTGATAGATAAAACTGTGATAAAAGAACAATTGAGTCTAGAAAAATCAAGAAATGGAATAAACATTTTCTTTGCTATATGGCTGAGTGTATCTGACAACAGCTTGTTATTCTGTGATGACATATTTGATCCGATTAAGAATTCACTGTACACTTCCATGAATTTGTTATATTGCCTACAAGACAAAATACAAGAATTCTGAACTTGCAAAAATACATAGTACCTAAATATGCAGAAAATAGTAAGAAAAGTGGTACATCTATACATTTGTTCCTAAGATGTTACCTTTATGCATTTTTACAGAACTGAAATCACATGTACAAGCATTACTTCTCATTCTATGTTTCTTATTGTATTACATTCACAAAATTTATTTTTTTAAAATGAAGTGCAGTATTTTGAAACTGTACATTATTTGGTATAAATAACTTGCTGAAACTATTAATCCATGAAAAGAACACAAACACTAATTTTTAAGGTTTGTAACTAACATAACCACTTGTTTATACAGTACAAGAATGTGGTGGGATTTCTTTTATTGGGGGTGGGGGAGGAGTAGATGTTTGGATTTGTTTTGGGTGTGTTTATTTATTTACTTATTTATTTATTACTGTACAACAGTGAATCTGAATGTAATTATATTTGTTCTGTTTGGATTCAGTTATCTTCAAAATATGCCAGTTCTTAGTGAAGAACAAAAAGAAGACTTCAATTGTTTTGAAAACCTGATGACAAAAGAATTTATAGGCCAGCAACTGATTCTAATCATAGGCTGCATGGATACCATGGAAGAGGGAGGAAGGTAAACTTATGCTCAGTAACACAAATTGGATATTTATGAGGACAGGCATGGAACCTCTGTTGGGAAAACAACCTGATCAAACAGACAAAATACAGTGCTAATGCTAGTGGGAATACAAAGCTTAATTCCTGAATGGAATTGGTCCCAAAACTGTGCCAAACATTGCTTACTTTTATGGAAAAGTAAGTTTTAGTGCAGATTGTTTGGTGAGAACATTGCTCATTGTTTGGTGAGAACAAATCCAGTTGTTTTCATAAAGTGTTATTGAGATTATGAAATTACAAGGCTGTTTATTTGAAATATGGTATATAAAAAATAAAAGGAGAAAAATGGATTGCTTCACAACAGATGACTTATAGCAAGTAGCCTCTTTGTTTCATGTGTTTTTAAGCTATAGTCTGCTAAGGCCTAAAAGGCTACAAATACCTTTGATGTCGGGTGAAATTTGACTGTGTTAACTGAGTCATAGTTTGAACAGCCTTTTGGTATGAAGTAGGAAGAGCAAATGAATTTTGAAATTCATACCATCTCAGCCATTTTGTGAAAAATTGTAGTTATGATAGTATAAGCACAGCAGTAATTTCAAACTCTCAGTGGAATGTATAAATGTTTGCCAGACTGGCAGGACAGTTTAACTTATACTATTTTATTTTATTTTAGTTTTCAGTCAGATAGTTTCTATGAAAGCATTATACAGTATTGATACTGATTGTTTTCTGCTGGTATGACTTTTCTTTGGACAGTAGTGACACCTGATTAAAAAAATCAGTGTTTTCTAATCAAGAAAAACCCGGTAAAATCAGGAAAAGACAAACATGGCTAAGTAAGAAAATATATATGGCAGTTAATGTAGCTATGGAGAAAAGTTTCTCTTATACTGTATTATAAAGTCTTCATCCCACTATTTCCAAGTTGGTAGGACAGTAACTTATGTCTTCTATTTCCTTGAGTAAGCAAATGTTGTTTGTTTGGTTTCTTTTTTTCTCTAATGCAGAAAGCATCTGTTAGTTATTTTACAAAAGATTCTCATTTTACCTTCAACTTCAGCAGCACTTATACCTCTGCTTGTTGAAAGATTGCTCAGTATCATTAAGGATGAGGACAGAAAGATTCAAATTGTAAGTAATTTTAAAAGGTTATTGTTTTCTAGTATCTGTCTTCCCCATAAATCAAAGAGCCTTTATGAAGCATTGTAAAAGAAATATCAGTATTTAAATATTGTCTCCCTCCCCCATGAGGTTTTTTTGGGGTATTTTTGTGGTGGTGTTTTTGTGGTTTTTGGTTTGTTTTTGTTTTTTTTTGTTTGTTTTTATTTTGTTTGTTTTGTTTTTAGCATAGCTGCATTTTGTGGTTTTCTAGAGACCTTTATGCTTAGAGATTTGTTGTAAATGCAATCCTAAAACTAGGAGAGTGTTACATTCAGTAGCCTGCTCCAGAATACTTTATCATTAGATCCAGCATGTTTTGACTAAAACATCCAAAGTGAGGATGATGTAGATTTCCAGGTTTCATATTTCTCTTCCCTCCTGTTAGCTCAGATAGGTACTAAAGGTCTTCCTGTTCCTTGCTTACCCATCAGAAGGGGAGAAAACACCAGGCCCATGGTCACATTGTGTATTGTCAAATTGAGGGTTTATTTGCAGGAAATGAGCTGGTAAGAGAAACTGCACAGATGTGCAATACTTTTTCAGCAGGATAGCATTTTAAATTTGGAAAAGTTAAATGCTTAGTATATATCTGAACAGCAATTAATGGCACTGATATACCGTTTGTAACAACAGATTGCTGAAATTATATCAGAAGTTCGTGAGCCAGCTGTTGCAGTTGACCAGCCTGTTGATGCTGCTGAAATAAGAAGGCGGGAGCTTAAGGTGAGCAGATTTTAGATAATAAGAAAAATATTTTTTTAAGCATATCCATGTAGAGTTTTATATAGCAGGTTATTATTGGCTAGTGTCAATAGTGTATTGTTGGCTAATACCACAGTGGTTATTATATTAATTTTCTTTTTACTTTGTATTTCAGTTGGCTGAAATAAAAGTGAAACTTTTTGAAGCAAAACAAGCTTTGGAGGAATGCATTACTCTTCAGGATTTTAATAGAGCTTCAGTATTAAAAGACCAAATAACTGAGTTGGAACACACAAAAAATGATCTGATAAAAGCAGCAGAGCAAGCTGAAATTAAAGAGATGCATGTGGAGAAGGTGTCTCTTCCTTTCCTCTTTTCCTAAGTGCTGGTTATGTTTTAATATTTATTCTTAGTTTTGATATAAAGTGTAGCTTGGCCGCATTTCAAATACATTTTTAAAATTGAAACCAAACATTTATGGTATTAGTATTCTCCTGCAAGTATAGAAGCTGATGGTATATGCTCTAGCAAAAAATGAATTGCAATTAAACTGTTCTTTTGTCTTTGAATAACTAAAGAATTCTAAAAGGGTTTTGTTCTTACTCCTTTTACTCTTAACTAACTGAAAATATGAAAAGGAGTTTATTTTAATCATAGTTTATAGACAGATGATGATTAATATTTGTGCACAACAAATGTGTAGTGGACAGAAGACATTTATTTGGGTAGAGAAAAATAATGATTAATGGCCTCATTCCTCTTACAGCCACCATTTGTATTGATAATGTTTTTCTTTTTTCCCTAACCAACTTGAAGAATGATCCTGAAACACTGTTGAAGTGTCTGATCATGTGTTATGAGCTTCTGAAGATCATGTCACTTTCTAAAGGAATCAGTCCAACCATTAATGAAATTATTCAGTCTCTGGTATGTAGGAATACAAAATAATGTGTGTATTATAATGAAAATGGATACATGAAAGCTGACCCTTGGGTGCTTCCAGGAGTGTTTGTGATTATTTTACAATGACTTTGCTGTGTTTGGTGCTTTTAAGCCTTCCCAGAACCTAGTGTTTTCAAGGTGAGTACACATAATGCTGTTCTGAGCTCCTGAGTCAGAACTGGTTGTGGCGGAGAGATACTAAAATACAAGAGGAATATGATGAGTATTTGACAAAGGTGTGACAGTGTTGAACAGGGCTGAATTATACTGTGCCAAGTGGGGTGCTTAGATGTCTGCTTACTGCCTTTAATTACTTGGATTTTCTATCAGCTAAAATTCTGAGAGCTCTAATAGAGAACTTTTCAGGGTCTTACTTGTTTGTTTTGTTTGGCTTTGATTTTTGTTTGTTGTTTGTAGTCAAAAGCTTTTTATCTAGGAAAGACTGGAACTCACATAGACCTTCCTTTCTTTCTTTCCGTATACAAGGAAAGATTCCCCTCACCCCACCTCTTTTTTTAGGACATTTGAAGAGCAAAATATTTTTGTATTGAAAAATAAGGCAGTGGCATTATTGGGCTCTTGTGGTCTATAAGATAGACTTCCTAGTTTCCATTGAGAAAATGATGGATTTTTTTCCTAAATATCACAAATTTTAATTGTTGCTGAGTGTATGGAAAAAAGAAGGAAAAAGTAATATGCCATCATATTGGTGCATATGGTGCATCCATGTCAGAATATTCTGTGCAATTCTTATCCTGTATAATTAGAAAGTTTATATTTGAAGTTTATATTGGAAGTAGTCAAGAGAAGGGTAGCAAGGAAAAGAATGAAATGGCTGCTATTGAAGAATATCTAAATAGGTTCTGTCTTCATAGCCTGGAGAGGACTGAAGGATAGGATGCACAAGTTGTAAGACATGGGAGAAAGTGAATGAGCATTGGTTGATCACCACACAAACATATCCACTAGCAAGCTCAGAACAAATGAAATGAGTCACTTCTTCACCTAATCTGACATCTGTGGAATTCCTTGTCACAGGATGTGTACGTGTACATGGTGAACAATTGGATGAATTTCAAGGTAGACTGAGCACGTTCAAGAAAAATAAATATGGAGTGATTAGGTACATAGGAACAGCCTCGTACTTTTGGTGTCTCTCAGCTGCAAATTCTTGGGACTTTGACAAGAATTCTTAGAAAGTATCTGTTTTTAGTCTGTTTATGTAGTTTGGATTTGATCTTTTGATAAGGAGACAATTGACTGGATGACCTCAGGGCATTCTTAGAATTCAGCCTGCAAAGAAAATTGCTTAAATATAGTGGGAGCACACCTAATTTCTTTCAGATGTATAGAAGTATTCTTAGAAATCCTAATTAGTGTTGTGTATTCCAGAAAGCTTTTCATTTGGTTTTTCTCTGATTTTCACATTTGTTGTTTATTCCACTTTTCTTTTTCCAAGATTCTACTTTTGTATTGATGTTCCTGCTGGATTTTCACCTATTAAATGATTTGGGATACTTACTTGGTTTTTGTTTTTGGACTCTTTAGTAAATGCAAAAATATAAAATGATGCCATTGTATTGTTCATACTGTATCTAGTCTGGCTTTTGTGTGGATTTTTACAATTGTCTTCTCAAAACTATTTCAAGTACATCAAAGTGGCATCTGTATTTTGTAGCTTGGAACTGGGTATTGTTTCTCTGGAGGAATGTTAATGTCTTTTATGAAGAAATGTGTAGGCTTGTTGTTGTGTGTTGGTTTTTTTTATTTTCCAGAGTGATCAACTCTGTTTTGTTTGATAAAATGTTCTTGTTAAAAGCAAACACAAAGCAAAACACTCATGTGACTTTTGCCATTATTTTGTTGCTGATTTCAAACAACATACTCAATCTGCTTCTGTTTATATCTAGATAAACAGTACTTGGTAGTTGCCATTTTCCAATCCTTGTATCAAACTAAATTATTTTTAATTTCAGGGTAAGCATATTTTAGTAGTCAGTTTTTTATTTTCAATTGATGTATTTCATCTATAAAGTCTATTATTATTGTTTTCAGATACTTCCAGGCATAACTAATGTCCACCCAGCTGTAAGAAATATGGCAGTCCTGTGTTTGGGTTGCTGTACGCTTCAGAACAAAGAATTTGCCCAACAACAACTTCCATTGCTCTTACAGGTAAAATTTCTGATCAGAAATTAAATTATGGTCTTTGACTTAGAAAGTAAATCTATTCTTGTATCTATAACAAGCTATCATGCATCTCATTATTTAAGAACCAGTGATTCCTGATTTTCTGAAAATCTGGGGAGTGTGGTTTCATGTAGATTTTTGTGATGTGTAATAAGATTCAATTTATCTTGGTAGTAGCATGTTTTTCCTTTGTAAGGTTACCTGTTGTCTTGAAATTTTCCAGGAATTACTTGTCTTTAAGGTCTTACTGTCTCTTCCAAATCTGGGCAAAATCTGTCATGTATTTATGTTATTCAATACAGAAAAGAGAAGCTGTAGGATTCTCTAAGCCTTCCTTGAGAAACCAGACTAAAAATGTGTCTGATGGTTTTCATGTTTCTGTTACATACTTACCTGTGGTCTTGGGTGTCTGAGTTAAATTCTGAATTATTAATTTGTTTATAGATTAAGGAAGAGTTGTTAAGTAGAGGATAAAGTGATATTCAAACTAACAAACAATACCATGGTCAAACATCTAGGGATATGGAGCATGTTGGATGCCGTAATACCCACAATTCCTATCCTTGTGGTGAATTTTCTGATACCAAGCTAATTATGTCAAATATGACACTTGTTAATGTTTTTGACCCTGGTTTTGAGGGAAGTGTGGGTGGCAGTTGTGCTTTTTTAAGAGTGTGTTCAGGTAGACATTTGAGAAATTACAGCAGGCATTGAGCAGACATGCTTGGCTCAGACAAAATGGTAGAGCTGTCAGTCACAGTAGGAGAACTTTGGGTTCCTAAAAGTTAGCATTTACTATTGTTTTTAATTTGCCTATGAGTATGTCACATTGGAAAAAAAAAGTTTGTTTAGGGAGGATTTCAGTTACTTTAGTAACTTAAATTGTTGACTTAAGTAATTATTCCTGCAGGTACTAAACCCCACAATTTCTGTATAGGCTGCTGTCAGAAGTAGAGTGTTGGGCTAAACAGGTGTAGAATCTCTGGGCTAACCTACGATGTATGATTTTACTTGCATGCTAGTTTGAACTCTAATACATATAGTAACCTATGTAACCTTTTTTACTCTCTTGGTCCCTGTTGCCTTTTTACATAATGTTAATTTGAAATTGAACTATTCTTCTATTAAGCTATATGTCTGCAATGCCTAACACTCTGGAGCTACCACAGGAAAACAGACTTTCTGTTTGTCCAGTCTCTATTTACAGGTTGAACAATAAAATTACATCTCACACATGGGTGCTTACTCTATAGGTGAAATTAATTTGATTTTATGTAGTACAAATGGCATAGATGACTCGATAAATTATTTCCCAGATGGTATTATAAATTCAGATTTAAATTTGTATCACACCTTCCTAAAGTCTGAAAATTGGTTCAAGTATTATAAAAAGTTTCACAAAATAATCAGTCTTATTAAAGGAAAAATCTTATTATACTTAATTTTGAGATTGGAAGATGCTGGGGCCTTGGTACGATTGTCGTGGCAAGCACTTTCTAGCACAAGTGTGCATGGAAGTCTAGGCATAACCCTAACCCTAGCCCTGCTTAATAACCCGAGCCTAATACTTGGGGTTGTCCAGCTCAGAAAGATGTGGGAGCAGCCATGTTGGGGCCTTGCTGCAATTGTCTTGGCAGGCCCTTTCCAGCACAAGTGTGCCTGGAGCTAGAGGCTCTTCAGATCTCTCACCCCTAACCCTAGCCCCTACTGGCAGCTTGTTGCTGTGGGCAAGGTGCCCCACCCCTGTGGGGGGTCCAGATCAGAAAGCTGTGGGAGCAGCCATGTTGGGGCCTTGCTGCAGGCTTCTTGGAAGGCCCTTTCCAGCACCAGTATTGCTGAAGCTCGAGGCTTTTTAGATCTCTCAGCTCTCACCCTAGGTGTAACCCTAACCCTAGCCTTAGTTAATTACCTGAACCAAATACCTGGGGTTGTCCAGCTCAGAAAGATGTAGGAGCAGTCATATTGGGGCCTTGCTGCAATCATCTTGGCAGGGCCTTTTCCTGTGCCAATGTTCCTGGAGCTAGAGGCTCTTTAAGTCTCTCACCCCTAACCCCTACTGGCAGCTTTTTGCTGTGGTCAAGGTGCCCCACCCCTGTTGGGGGTCCAGATCAGAAAGGTGTGGGAGCAGCCATGTTGGTGCCTTGCCGTGATCTTCTTGGCAGGGCCTTCCCAGCGCCTGTGCGCCTGGAGATTGAGGCTCTTTAGATATCTCAAGCCTAGTCCTAGGTGTAACCTTAACCCTTAGCCCTAGATAATTAGCCGAGCCTAATACCTGGGGTTGTCCAGCTCAGAAAGATGTTGGAGCAGCCATGTTGGGGTCTTGCTGCCATCTCCTTGGCAGGGCCTTTCCAGCATCAGTGTTCCTGGAGCTCAAGGCTCTTTAGGTCTTCCAAGCCCAACCATAGCCCCTACAGCAGCCTGTCACTAGGGTTAAGGTGCCCACACTTGTGTGGGGTCCAGATCAGAAAAGTGTTAGGAGCAGCCATGTTGGGGTGTAGCTACAATTGTCTTGGCATGGCCTTTCTAGCCCTAGATAATTACCCGAGCCTAATACCTGGGGCTCTCCAACTCAGAAAGATGTAGGAGCAGCCATGTTGGGGACTTGCCACGATCATCTTGGCAGGCCATTTCCTACTTCAGCATTCCTGGAGCTTGAGGCTCTTTAGATCTCTCAAGCCTAACCCTAGGTGTAACCCTGACTCTTGCCCTAGTGAATAACCCGAGCCTAATACCTGAGGTTCTCCAACTCAGAAAGATGTGGGAGCAGCCATGATGGGGCCTTGCCATGATCATCTTGGCAAGCCCTTTCCAGCACAAATGTGCCTGGAGCTAAAGGCTCTTTAGATCTCTCAACCCTAACCCTAGTCAGAAGCCTACCCCTAGCTGTACATATTTACCTGAGCCTAATACCTGGGATTGTTCACCTTAGAAAGAGGTTGGAGTAGGCATGTTGGTGCCTTCCGGCCCTCTTCTTGGCAGGACTTTTCCAGTGCCAGCGTTCCTGGAGCTTGAGGCTCTTTAGATCTCTCAAGCCTAATCCTAGGTGTAACGTTAACCCTAGCCCTGGTTAATTACCCAAGTCCAATACCTGGGGTTCTCCACATCAGAAAAATGTAGGAGCAGAAATGCTGGGGCCTTGGCACGATTGTCTTGGCAAGCACTTCCCAGCACAAGTGTGCCGGTACTGTGGTCTCTTTAGATCGCTCATCCCTATCCCTAGGCATAACCCAAACCCTAGCCCTAGTCCCCAACTGATGACTAATTAACTACTGGAAGATGATGTCTTTGTTTTCTCTTTTAAATCTAGGTTTTACAAATAGATAACATAAAGATAAAGCTCAGTGCTTTAAAGGCAATCTTTGATCAACTACTGCTGTTTGGAATTGAGCCTTTTAAAACCAGAAAAGGCAGTGACTCTCAAAGTGAAAGTGCACACATTAGATCTGAAAATGGTGAGGGTGAAAGTGAAACAGTAGAGGATGAAGAGGAGAGTGCCACAGTTCACAGCCTTCTGAAGCTTCTTTCTGGTTTCTTAGACAGTGAGGTAAGGAATATGGTAAAATTGCCTTAGTTTTGTTTGTAATATTTTTAGAATTATTTTTGCAGATACCTTATCATCCCATTAGGTTGCACGTGAATATTATGTGATGTGAATTGAAATTAGTGGTCTAATATTGAAATACCTGTCCTGGAAATTGACTACAAGTTTGTCACTGGTACAGACTAATGTTACTCTTGAGCTGCTTTGCATTCTTTGCAGGTGTAAATATGTGAATGCAGAGAATTGATTGGTAAGGTAGGATAGAGGCTATTACAATGAAGTATTAGTGAAAAACATTATGGTTGGTGTGTTGTGTATGTGATGAATTCTTTTTTCAGGATTCAGAACTTAGGACAGAAGCTGCAGAAGGCATTGCCAAACTGATGTTCTCTGGGAGGCTGATCAGTGCCAAGCTACTTTCTCGTCTTGTTTTGTTGTGGTATAATCCCATGACTGAAGAGGATACTCGGCTTCGACACTGTCTGGGAGTTTTCTTCCCTTTATTTGCTTATGCAAATAGGTAAGGGTCTTTGTAATTTGTTACATGAAAATACAGATTGATCGAGCAGCTTTAGGAACCTAGTTTTGGTCTTGCACAAGTAGAAATGGCACAAATGCAAATTAGATGTAGACATCTAATTCAGTCTCTTATGCCTATTGCTTTTGAAAGTACGTAATCTTAACCTGTGACCATTCAGAAGAGTTTCCATTAATTCCCTTTTACCCCTGTGGCTCTCCACATTTTTTTTCTTTCCTAAGCCTATAATTGAAACTGTTCTCAAAGATATTGAATAAAATTAATTTAAAAAGATGTGCTTTACTTATTTATGCTGTCGAGCACTACAGGTAGGCTTTGAAGTGTCACTAAAAAGTAGCTAGCAGAAATGCTTCAAAAGAAAATAATCAGTGCCCAGTAGTTATCAAAGCAGCAGGCTGGTGGGTTGTGGTTTGGGGTTTGTTTTTGTTTTGTTTTTGAACTCCAATTCACAGCATATTCAAATATATTTATTTTGGTGGTGGACAAAGGAGGTAGAGATCTTATATAAGGGAATAAGAGCTTAAATAGATAGCAATTCTCATCTCCTGTTACCTGCTGTAAGAAAAAAAAATTTAGCTTACTTTTCAGTAGCTATTAGTAGTTTTATTGAGTTAGAATGAACTGAGTATTTATCTGCTTTTTTAATGGTTAAGTTTTAATTTAGGTGTATTTTATGTTACCTTATCTATTTTTCAAACCAAATTGGATAAAATTTTTAGGGCCTATTCATTGCCATATTAAGAGGAGTAGTACAAAGGGGAGTTGTCCTGAAGAGGCAAAAAACCCCTAAGTATTGTATTCTTGCTGTTATCAGAAAAAAACCAAAGAAAAATACCCAGTTTCTTATAGAATGGGGTTTTTTCTACTTAAATTCATATGAAAGTAACAGAAAAACTGATTTCATATGTTTCCAGCATCTCTGATAATGAGTAATGAATTTAAGCATTTAACACTGATAATCTTTTACTTGTGAATGTCATCTTCTGATGCTGTGAATTTAATTTTTTTTTTTTTAATGAGTTCTAGTAATTGCCTGCCTGAGTAATCCTGTGTATTTCCAAGTCATTTGCAAATGAGGAAACTTCTTGTGGCACCTCACAGATAATATTTTTCTTGAAAAAATAATATGGTGGATGTGTTAAGCAAAAATCAGAAAAATTTGTGGAGAAAAGAATCCTAAATCTTAATCTGGCTCAATGATTGAGAATCTCTGTTTAGTTAGGAAATCTAATTTATTTTCTGTCTCAAAACATTATCTGCATCCTGGATCCCAAATGGTCCATTTTAAGTTGAGTAATTTACTTTGTTCAGTTACTGATACTGTATATTATTAGAAGCGAATTATTAAATACCATGTGTGATTCTGCAAAGTTGCCATTCAGTAAAGGAGAATTTGGGTAATAAATGAGATTTGGCTGAGGTTCATACCTAAATTTTAATACTGATTTCTCACTGAATTTTAAAATTCCATTTGTTGTTTTCTGGGTGCTGCTTTGTTAATCCTTCCATCTGGTCGCAGATCTAATCAAGAGGCTTACTTAATGAAATGAAATACTTGAACTCCGAGGAAAAAATGTTGATCCTGAGTTTTTTAATTAATCTTTCATGTTGGAAGTGTGGTATGATATGCTATAATAGGGACAAGGTCCTGTAACCAGTGAACAGCTTTTATTCATGGAATGTTTTCTATCGAGTATTAAACTCTCAGGCAGCCTAAGAGGAGAAACTTCTGCCTTGTGCCTGTATGTTATTAGAGGTGTTTTTTTAAATTTAGTGGAAATAATCTGAATGATACTTCAGTTATTCTTGAGCCAATCTAAAGCCTTAAAGCTGCTGAAAGGGAGAGTTCTTGCTTTGGTTTTTTGTAGCCAGTTGTAGTGCTCAAAAGGTTTTTTTGTCAGCTGGTTTGGCTCCATAATCCAGCAGCAAATAATCTGCTTTTAAAAAAATTATTTGCCTTCTTAGTTTTCTCTTGTAGCTATCTGGGTTCAAATAGGAAGTTAATATAAATACCAGAAAGAGCAAAGGCTGCACTTCAACTAGTACCTTGTACTTTCTGACATCCTACATGTTAAATTGTTTTGACAAATCTCATGGAACCACTCTTTTAGACAACTTGCTGCAGAACCAAGTGAAACATGATTTTTAGGCTTGCTTGGCAGTAGTTATGAACTCTGAGAAAAAACCACGAGTATTTCTTCCCAAAATCCTGTTAACCACTGCATACTTTTTTTGCCAGGTTTTCTTGCTTTCTTACACATTGAAAAGTACCCCCAAAGAAAAGTGCTAGCAGAAAGGAGGAATGAGCAGAAAACAAGATTAATCTATGAAAACGATTTAGAGAAATATATTTATGTAAATGTATTCTCTTGTCCTTCAAGATAGAATATGACTGTATATCAGCTGGGTTTTCAGTAGTAAGGATGAGTGTTCAAATCCTTCAGAGGAAGGATATGTTACTTAAAACTTGTTTGAAATACCATGTGCTAAAATTCTAATTAGTTCTATGAAACAGTTTTGATATCTTGATCTTGCTGGCTGTTGCTACAAAGCTTGCCTTTTCTTTTCTTTGTTGATGTAATGGGTCAGTAAACTTTTCATCATGGAAGAGAAAACTTGATTTTGTCTCATATGTTACTAATATTTGACTTCACTGAAACAGATCTAACCAGGAATGCTTTGAAGAAGCTTATCTTCCAACTCTGCAAACACTGTTAAATGCTCCTGCAACATCACCTTTGGCTGAAGTAGATATCAGTAATGTTTCTGAGCTGTTAGTGGACCTGACCAGACCAAGTGGAATGAAATGTCAGTCCAGGAAGTCTCAGGACTATCAGGTACAATGTGTTAAACTGTAGGAAAATAGTACTTGTGTCAGATTAAGAACTACCCCCTTTTTGCTTACTGCTACCTGTCTGGGCCTCTCTGAGATTCCCAGTGTCAGTGGTTGGATTAATTGAGCAACTGTTCAGGTAATGAAGTCTTTTAGCTTGACACTTTCCTCCCCCTTTTCTTCCACTTTTCTTCCCACCCCCCTTCAATTTCCCCTCCTTCTTACAATTAAGAAATGCTAGTAGGATCTGGCACATGGCTAATTGTTTATATTGTGAGAGGTATTTATAAAAATAGGTGAATGTACTGAAAATACTGCGTTTTAGGAAAATGTTTGCTCTGTAAAATTAGCCAACTGTTTAAATCAGATTGTTCTCACTGCTGTCTCTTGTAAATAGTTCCCAGCAAAATGGTATCTAATTTCTTTCCTTTGCAGGAGTTAACAGTGCATGATACTTTAGCCATGAAAATTTGCAATGAAATCCTGGTGGACCCAACTGCACCAGATGTCCGCATTTATGCAAAAGCTTTAAATTCACTAGAACTCAGTAGCTCTTCTACAGAGAATCTTCTGGTGTTGCTCAATGAGATTCAAGAGGTAATACATAAATAGCATGGTTCTTACTCTTTTAATCATTAGCAATCTAATATTCAATACACTAAAAAATGAAGTGCCTTTTGTTTACTATGACAATATGGCTGGAATTTCTCTTTTAACCAGTCTTTGAAAATCAATTTTTGAGTCATTTACAAAAATCTGAGCTGATAATCACTACATAAACCATAGACAGTATAACCAGCATGAAACAATGAGTCCAAATTGATACATTGCAGTACGGTGAGTTTTTTTGCTAATTGTGGTGTAGTTACTTCTTTTTCAAGTTAAACTGCAAGACTTAATATTGGATTTTGAGGGTTTATCTTTAGTTAATTATTAACAGCTGAAATTTTACATCTAAACTTATGATATAATGGGAAGATCATTAGGCAGCATAAAATTTGCTTGATTTAAGATGAAGTGGGAAGAGATTACAAGAGTTTTATTTTGGTGCTTTTATTAACGTGGAAAAATTTGGAAGTGTGTCACATGAACAGCGTGGTATATAGAAATGTTGAAAAGAATGCTGAATCCACTATGGGCATATCATCCAGAGGCAGCTGTACTCCAAATCCAGTTGCTTTAATTTTTTTCAGGTTTCCTTTAAAAAAACAATGAAAAAGATTGGGATTTTAGTGCCGAGTGTTGATGGAGAAAATGTTTCTCCTTTCAGCTTGACTGGTCACTTTCATGTCAAACATTGTGTCCTTTGTGCAGTAATTTCAACTAATCCTATTAGTAGTCAAATTTAACAGATAAAAGAAATAGTTGTAAATTTAAGTAGCATTTAGCATTAAATGTCTGTTCTCCAGAAAGTAGAAGATAAACCGTGTCAAAGAGCTATTGAGAAGATCCAAATGAAATTGACCAAGGGTCCTAATGTGGGCAGAAAGCACTCGGAAAGAACTGAGGAAACGGGTCTCTCTGAAAGGCCGCAGGAAAGCAACATCACATTGTCTGAAGGGACTGTTCACAATGAAGAAGGTAATTCAGGAGAGGTGTAGTGCAGTAGCAGGTGTACAGTTCAGTGAATTGTTTAGATGTTATGAAAATAAGAAGCAATAGGACTTGGGAGACACCCCCAGCTCCCTCAGCTGCATTCATAACACCTGTGGTCCGGGCCCTTCCCCGGCTCTGTTCCCCTTCTCTGGGCTCACTCCAGCCCCTCAATGTCTTTCTTGCAGTGAGGAGCCCAAAACTGACCATGGGATTTGAGGTGTGACCTCATCAATGCTGAGTACAGGGGAATGGTTACTACCCTGGTCCTGATGGCCACAAAGTCTCTGGTACAAGCCAGGATGCCACTGCTGGCTCGTGTTCAGCTTATGGACATTCAGCTGTTAGAGCTGGTCCCTTACAATTTCAGTGTCCTCAAATGGAAAATCACTGCTCCTGCACTCATGGTCCTCTGATTCAGGGGACTGGGCAGCCCGAGGTCCATCTGTAATATTAAAGAATCAGGCAACTAAAACACCAAATGGCTCTGCTTTTTCTCTATTCCTGTTAATCAGGTGATTGACCATCTTCAACAAGTGTTTGTCCAGTGTTTTTTTTGGACCTCCTCCTGCTTTTACCATACTTTCAAAAGCCCTTCTGTACAGTCTTACAAAACATAGACCAGGTTCAACTGTAATTGAACTTTGGCCTTTTGTGCCTTCTCCCCACATGTATGAACCACAGCTCTTGTCACCTTCCTGCAAAGCCTGACCTTGCTGTCAGAGATCTTACAGTTCCTTTTTCCTCTCAAGCTCCACAAGGAGGTCCCTGTTCAGACAAGCTGATCGTCTGTCCCTCTTGCTTGGCTTCTAGCACAGTGGAAGGGGCTAAACAGTTGTCAGGAATAGTTTATGTAGGATTGCCCTTGTTGGGGCAGAGTTATAGCTGAGCGACATTTTAAGCTTCCTGTTAGCCTTATTATCTAGTTTCTGGTTTAAAGAAAAAGTGGGGTTCAGTTGTGTGGTTTTTTAATATAACAGCCAAGATTTAAAATACTGGTACTTGCAAAAGTCATAAAAGTTAATTATTGTATGTGTTATTCTGTTTAACAGAAAATAATAAAGATGCTCTTCATACTCCAGTTAATGAAGTTAAAGAAAATGCAAAATTAAGATCTACAAGATGCAAAGCTGGCAAAGGTACAGTGACTACAATATTAGTTGTTTATAATAAAATAATTTCATATTAACTTTTTGTGAATGTATAGATGGGAAAGCTATTCATACTCTGTTGTAGTTTTTACAATTTTATTTGTTACAAGATTAAACTAGTTTGTTCTGTGGAAATTTTTGTGCTGTTAGCCTCTCCCAATAACACAGATTTTAAAAAAATTAAAAAAGACTGACTACAGGATTGCAGATAACCCAGCCACACACATTGACAGTAATGTACAGGTGTTTCTGGGAGAAGTGGAAAATTGTGGGAGTTTTCTTGTTGGTTTTGTTTTGTTGACCACATTCTATCTGTGCTGACTGTGTATTTCTGTGTTTCAATGCAATATCAAACAGTGAAGAAAGATAGATAAAAAACTTGTTTAAGAAAAAAAAATTGTATACAAGATATGAAAAAAGACTTTTTGTTTTTTTACTTAGGACAGCAAAAAGTGGCAGCAGAAGTAAGGTCTGTGAGCAGAAGAAAAACTGGGGCAAGTGTAAAACGTGGTAAAGAAAGGTAAATCCTTGTTTCCCCACCAGGAAAGCCATGATGTCTGTTCTAGCAAGGAAATTTAATTCAAATGTTTTTCCTTCCCAAACTTGTGTGTTTGATACCCTCCGTTCCTAAAAAACTGATGAATATGTAAGAAAAAGGTTTTTTGAACTGGTACTTTTGAAATAGTGGCAGGTTTTGTCAAGGAGCCTGTAACACTTCAACATACCTTCTTTGTGTTTAGTCAACAGACATTCTAGTTGAAAAAAGACAGATTTTTTGTTTACATTATTGTTCTTCTTCCAAATAATTTTGTCTGCTTTTTAAATCTGTTCTGTGGAAGTGTCAGTTTTTTAAATTTAAATTCTTTTTCCCCCTCCACAATTTTGTTGCTTGTCCACCATGCAATTGATAAGCTTCTAGAAATGATTGAGAAGTGAATATAGACAATGGTTTTCTTCCCTTATGATCTTGTTGGATATAAGCATTAAAACAACATTCTCTTTGGAATTTTCAGCTGTGCTCACTCTTTCTTAAGCAAGTAATTCTTTTATTGTGGACTTTATTGTGTCCAGGGTCAGTCTCTCCCATTTGCCTGTTTGCTGTGTTTGCTTTGATTCCACCTAATTTTGGGGGCATTTTGCTTGTTTTGCAACTGCTTATCACTTAGTTATCTTTACTGATCCTGCTTATCACTTTGAAAACACCAGTATATTCTCAAAAAATAGAAAGTTTGATTGGTAAGCAGTATTTTTGCTCTTTAATACCATGTTTCAAGTTCGTTAATATAAAAGCTCTTCAGTTTGCTTAGTCTTTCTTACCTTGCTCTTAAATATTCTGTGTTTCAGTTGCGATCAAATTCCAGAACCAGTCCCAGTGTCAAGTTCAAGGCCTCAAAGACGTGCAAAAACTTTGGCACTGGAGAAAACTCGAATGAATCTTTCAAGACTGTTGGATGAGGAAACGGATAAGTGAAGACAAAAGAAGAAAGTACCTTTGTCAATACTGGTAGTTAACATCAGATTTGAAAATAAGACTTTTTTTTTTTTTCTTGCTAGTCATATTTAACTCCTTTTATATGAATCATCATTTATAATTCTACATTTCTAGGCTAGTTTTTTTAAATAGATGCTTTAATTAATTTCCTGATATGAAGTCCCTCATTCATGTAATAAAAAAATTAAAATATTTAGATATTTTTCTTGTACTTTATAGAGAAGCATGCATTTTACCTGCAAATAAAAATTGCTGTTGGTGCTATGTATTCCATAGTCAAAGCTGATTCAATATTTAACATTACCAGAGCGTGGTTGCTTGTGATGCCAGCAATTTTGGATGTCCTTACTTTTATGACACCTGCTTTCTTCATTTTTCTAAGGTTTTATAACAATAAAATCTGGTCAGCAGATGCATGTATTTACTGTTCATGTTAATGTAAAATAGAGTTGATCTTAATTGGGAATTCTGCTTCCTGCAGGTGTGTGTCCACTTTATTAAACAATGTCAAAGTGGTAAAACCAAGTAACTAATTTTACAAACCAAACTCTTAAGTCTACTGATGCTGACCTTGTTAAATAGAATCAGTGATGTGCTTTTAGAAAAGCATAAAAATATTTGTAGTACAAAATAAGATCTGGTAAGGAAAGAAGTATTTTAAGTACAGAAGGGGCTAAAAATTAAATCCTCTAAGGTCAATGTTGTGTCTTTTTAAAGTAGTATCCAATTGTTATTTCTTCATAGCTCTGAAGTTCAAACCATCTAGGAATGGTCAGGAGTTTTACAGGGCGGTAGATTAAGCTGCACACAGTCGCTGGTGGCTGAGCAGGTTCACTGGACAGGAAACACTGGTCAGTCGCGTCCGCATTGCAATGAGGTCATTTCGGAGCAGTTGGAGCAAGCTCACTTGGTTCCTCGACATGCACATCTCAACTCTTGATGCCAAATGCAGCTTTCTAAGGAACTTGCATTTAAAATAGGTAAATATACTATAAATGGTCTTTGGTAATTCTCAGAAATTACTTAGGCACACAAGTGAAATGTTAGTATTCCTGAAGTGTAATGCCCAAACTGTTACACTATTTCCAAGCTTGCATATAGGAAGCAGACAGGATTGTTGCTTTTCATCCTTTGCAGTTTTTACTGGAAACTTGTCAAACTGCAAAATGCCACGACACACTTTTCTGCTGTTATTTGCTCTATTCAGACACTTCTGTAACTGTGATGAATTCTTTTTGTAATTTTGAACACAATTTCGAGGTCCTGACCTCCCTCTTTTGGTACCTCTTTTCTAATTCCTAAATTGTGTTGTAGTGTGAGTTTGTGTACATGCAGCCACTTTAGATCAGAGATGCCTTCTGTTCCCTTGAATGCTGCCTGAACATAGGGGAAATGGACAAACTATATAGTTGTTTTTATCAGTTGTAAGTCACAGCTTCCCTGGGGTTTTAGTGTTGATTTTTTTTAATTTAAGTTACAAGTTCTCTCATCCTCCCTCATTTCAGTAGTTTGCTCTTTAAGCACTAGTACACTTTCAACAACTGGTGCTAGTCCACTCTTATTTTTTCTTAAAATGAGTTTCAAGGCAAAGCAGGAGCAATACAACTCTATAAAGGGCTCTGGAAGTACCTTTCTGAATAAATTGAAGACTTTCGTTTTGCCTTCTTGCTGTTCTGTTGTGCCTTGCCACATTGTGGTGGTTTTACTTGGCCCAGTTTTTGCTAGTGGGTAGGGAGGGGCACAAAGATGGCTCCTGTGTGTTCTGTGTGAAGGTTGTGGACGTTTTTCACCCTGTCCAGCAGAGCCACTCTCTGATGGCTCTGAAGATGATGGACATGCTGCTGGCCAAACCTGGGCCAAGTAGAAATGTTAGTTACGCCTCTGTGAAAACATATTTAAGAAGAAATCAAAACAATGGGTGCATGCACTTCTTTGTAGCCAGAGGAGGAGGAGGAGGTAAAAATATGTGAGGGAGAACAACATGGAGACACCAAGGTCAGTGGAGAAGGTGGGGGAGCAGGTGCTCCAGGTGCCAGAGCTGAAAACCCTCTGCCGGCCGTGGTGAAGACCATGGGGGGAGCAGGTGGTCCCCCTGCAGCCCATGGAGTCCAGGGGGGTGCAGAGATCCACCCACAGCCCGTGGGGAGGTGCCCATGCCAGAGGAACAGGGGGATGCCTGGAGGAAGCTGTGATCCAGTGAGAGTCCCAGCAGAGACTGAGAGTTGCAAAGGCTGTGGACGAGAGAGAAAGGCCTTGGCCCCGGGATGGAAACAGCCTGGCCTCGGCTTGGGAGCCTGCACCCCATGGACAAGCACTCGTGTTTGCAGCAGATTTCGGCCGGGCTGCTGCTCGTGAGATTGGACCCACGCCAAAGAAGTTCACACAGGACTGTCTCTCGTGGGAGGGACCCCATGGCTGAGCAGAGGACTCTTCTCCCTGGTGGACTGACCCTGACCAAAGGGAAACCCCCATACCCTGCCCCGCCCCGGAGTTGTTGGTTTGTGTGAAAGAGGGAGGGGGGTGAGCTGAGAAATGGCATCTTAAGAGGGAGAGGGATGAGCAGAGAAACAGTGTTTGTAGCAGAAGAATTGTGGTGATGGACTGACTAAGAAAAAGCCCCATACCCTGCCCTCCACCCGGAGCTGCTGGTTGTTTGAAGGAGGGGAGGGGGTGAGCTGAGGAACAGTGTCTTAAGAGGGAAGGGGGGTGAGTAGAGAAATGGTGTCTTAAGAGCTTATTTTTACCTCTCATCCTCCGACTCTGTTAGGTTAATAAATCACTTTGCAACTTAAGTTTCTTCCCTGTTTGCTCATGTTTTTTGTGCGTCCCCTCCCCATCACTGCCTCATCTCAACTCGTGAGTCCAGTGTGTTTGTGTTAGTTTGAGTCCTCTCCTCTGCGTAAATGCAGCAGGAAAAAACACAGAAAACAGGCGTCATAGGTCCCTGGCATTTGGCCAGAGTCAAACCACGACACACATATGCAGGTTCTGTGTCTGGCATCTCTTAGGAATGCTGGACTGAAAAGATGAGGTTTCCCTCAAGTCACCTCCCAGTCTGTGGGTGTCTCTGCGGTGGATGTGGCTTCACTGGTGTGTGTTAATAGAAAACAGACTTTGCCGAACTGGAGGCCCCCAGGGCTGGTGTGGGGCTGGTGTCTCTGCCCTGTGGGGGGAGGCTGAAGGAGCTGGGCTTGCTGAGCCTGTGAGTGTTGGGAGGATCCCCAGTTACCTGCGAGGAGTCTGGTAAAGAGATAGAATTGGGCTCATTGTTGCATATGATGGGAGGATAAAAAAAACAAGGGATATAAATTGAAACTCAGAGCAGAACAGAAGGTGCAAAAGGCAGTGGAACAGGTTGAGAACTGCTGGAACAGGTTGCCTGAGCAGAGGCTGTGCAGGTTCTGTCCTGGGAATTTTTAAGATGGGACTAAGTGTGAAGTACTCACAGCTGGCTGCCTTTGAGCAGGGTGTACATACAACTAGGGACCTTCCTGATGTCCTTTTGAGCCTGACTTAGCCTGTGATCCTTTCAGGCCAGAAACCTCACCAGCAACTGGCACTGAATTTCCAGCCCCTCTGGGTACATTGCCTGCCCAACTCCCCGTAAAAGGAAGGGTTTTCTGTGTAATATGAAATTTGATGTATTCTTGTAAAATTACTTTACCTTTCCAGGAGGGGTGGCTGCATAATTGCAGGGTGGTATGATTAGATGTGTGCTGTCTCTTTCAAAGTTCACTATTAGTGATAATCAAGATTTAAATACATGCAGCTGTCTTTCTGAGAAAGTCACATGGTAACAAGAATACATCAAAAAGTGACAACGTCCCAGCCTGGAAGTATCTACCTTGCAGTGAAAAAAGTCTTGACTTGGTATGCATTACTCTTTCTAGCTAAAATAATGTGTTTTACTTAGGTACTTTCAATATAGAATTAAACTTCCTGGCTGCTTAATTAAGGAATAAAATTTTAATCCCTAAAATATTCTAATTTATTTTAAAATGGCCTCTCTGTTGCTCTGGAGCAATTACTGTGCATCCTTCCTCTTTTTGCTGGCTAAACACAACATGGTATCAAACATGAATCCCACTAGATCTAGACTTGATTGCCTTTTAAATAATGGTAAAATAGCAGTGGTCCCTTGTCAAACTTAAGAGATCCCATGTTTATTCCCACACTAGTTTTTGTTTCTTAAAACCAATTTTGTGGTTCTTGTTTGCTCGTGTATTCAGTCTCTTCAGCCAACACACTAAAAGCCCTTCTTTTGAGAACAGGCCTTTGGCTGGTTGCTCTCCAAGCTGAGGACAGCAGGGGCTGGTGAGCTTGGGTTATGCCTGAAATCTCAAGTCAGCAGCCAACTAAAACTCAATGTGACTCAAAGGAATAATAATAATAGTTGTTAACAAAAACAGGCTCCTGCTTGGAGCTGAGGGACACATGTCCAAACCAGAAAGGTTCTGGTATTTGCTGGGTCTTTGAAATCAGAAAACCCATGTGGTATCTCCTCCCACAGGCACACAAACATGATTCAGGCTCCATTCGCTCCCTTGTAAGATTTATGTCCCGCCTGACTCCTTACTGATCCTTGTGCTTTGGTGGGGCTCCACTGAAGTCAACTTCAGTGCCTCTGCCCTGGGAAGTTTCAGTTCTCCTTTTGGCTTTCTTGCCCCACACAATCCATGTGTATTAAATAGCTGAGATACATAAAGACCTTGTAAACAGCACTAAACATAATGAATGTTTATTCTTTTAATCACATTCTGCACTTTTAATCATGTCTGATGCTTCAATGACTCAAAACCCTCTTGGGATCTTGTGCCACCAGAATTCATAACAATCTCTTTATTTCAGTTACTGGATTGCACCTGCAAACCAACAAATGTCTGTAGAGGAATTGCATCTTCACTTTTTTAAAGGTAAATCCTTAAAACCTTTGTTTTATATAATACAGTGTCTTCCAAGGAAATTTCCTTCTGGAAAACTAGTTCTTGCCAAGTAAAGGACAGACAACTCATCATGAATTAAGAAACCTCTGCTCTAGCTACTGAATGTATGACTCCAGAAAAGAGAAGTATATTATATGGTTTTATTCTAACACTTTTGTTATAGCTCTATTAATAATAAAGTTTTGATGAATGAAGTACATGAACCTTGCTAAGACCATTTAAGCATGGAATGTCTACAATGTAGTCAGCTACAACCATTTACTACTTCTTTGAGTAGAGATAAAATTTTGATTTTACATTGAATTTCCACAGTACATGGAAAAAACGAAATAGGAAGAGCATTTACATCCATTTTAATTGGTGGCAGGCATAAATTCATAAAAACAAATGGGCAAGAAAGACCATTTAGCAGAAACCTCAAAAAGTGCAGATACAGACTTGTTGAATGACAATCTTTCACGAGATTCTCCAGCAGGCTTGGTCTTTCCTTTAGACATTAGGGTCATTAAACACTGTCACACAGAAGTTCTCAAGATAAGTGAAGATGAAAGCATACTGCAGAAACAAACTGGTGCTTCCATACATTTCAATCCATGGGTGAAGGAGATCTCCTCAGATAATTTAACTTTGTACTGCTTTGTTTCGAGGTAGTCGGTCTCCACCTGTTACAGATTTGTTTGAGTTATTACCATAAATCTTTACATGGTGACCTATGCCACAAATTACATAATATATTAACTTTCGTGCACAAAAACAAAATTGGGAAACAATAGTTAAATGTAAAGAACATAGAAAAATCACAATACTATTAAAGGGGAACATCCGATTCTGATATAAATTTGTACTGCAAGAATTTCATGATGGTCAGATGTGAAACTTCATATTTATAAAAGAAAAAGTACATCAAACTGAATAATGCTAGTAGTATATAAAGCCAAATCACACAAGGTCATTTCAAGATCAATGTAATAAATGCTTATTATTTAGCAGAAAAAAAAAATCAGGAACAATGTACAAAATAATAGTGCAAGAACAGCTGCAATCTATTTGTTCTCATCAGTTTTGAGATTTTGGTTAAAAACTTTACAGCTGGCGAGAGATGCTGCTGAAAAACTCAGATTCCACTCAGTGGGCTGATTAAGGCACATCTTTATGGACTTCAAATGTTCATTTTCTGTGTTCATTTCTATTGAATTCTGCGGCTCCGAGACTTTCACTTGTAGCGTGCTGTGAGAAAAGAAGTGGGGGTAGGAGAGGGGAAAAAAATGAGAAAAAGTTTAGTACACTTTCCTCTTGCCCTGCAAACAAGCTGATAAGAGGCAAGATGAGGTGGTGGCAGATCTTGTATTCTGTTGGGGGTTTTTGCTGCTGTTTTACTGCACTATGTTCCAGAAACACTGAGGTTAGAACCCGACTGTGCTGTGCTGTGAAGTAGATTGGGCTGGTTTGTGTGGGCAGGGCCGAGTGGCTGTTGGGCTGTTTCTGTGGGCTGCCCTGTCCATCGGCACTGCCCGTGCCAGGTCAGTCTCCTGCTCGTGCTGTTCCTGTGCGGGAGGGCAGTAACAGCTCGCCTAGCTGACTACTGTAAAGGCACACAGCAGGAACTGGGCAAGTGTTTGGGGCTCGTTTTTGTTGCTGACAATATGAACATAGTACAGCCATGAATGGACTCACATATAGACAGTATTTTAAGTCTATGAAAAGAAGTAATGCAAGAAGGGAAAGACACCTAGTCCTTTGTGGGGATCACTAAGCAGACTAGACTACCTCCAGCAGCGATTCGTTCCCCTCTGTGTGATACATTGTTTCTCATCATCCTTTTCAAAGTTTTCAAGAACTTCAACAATAATACAAAGTTGATATTTCTGAGATACTAAAAATAATGTTCTACGTATTGTAATTAGGGTTAGGAGGTAATCACCATACTAAAAACTATCTGAACACAGTTTCCTATCAAAGGGGTATTTAAACAGCAAAAATGGCTTTTACTTGCTGCATTTCAGGAAACAGGTTCATCACAGAATGACTCAGGCACATTCTGAAGGACTGAATGTGCTGTAGTGTAGCGCTCACAGGGGTGCACAGAGTAGCTGAGGACAGTCAGTCAGTGTAGGACTAACCTAAAACATTGGCTTCTGACACTCAAATACTAATAACTGACTTTGATTAGACCATTTCCAGTGTCTCAGCACAAGGGATAGACAGCTTAGGCAGCAGCTAAAATGACAATTCACTGTTGTTTTTCACTGATATCAGAAACACAATTTTAATTCTTTTATATTTTAATATATGCTCCCCTGAAGGCTGTGTGCCTTTCTGACACTGCAGTGAAACAGACATTTTTCATTTATTAACTAGTTCTCAACCCTCCATAACTGGTGCATTGCTCCCATGCCCTGCATTTCCTTGTGACACATTATTCAGCCTCTATCTTTTGTCTTGTTTTGCTTTGTACCCTTTTCCTCTGGGTTGCTCTGATCTTTCCTTCCTCCAGGAAACAGAGTGCAGGTGTAGGTGATGGACAAGACTTCAGTCAGCAGCTTACTTTCTTGAATTTACAGCCTCTTCAGACTTGGATCTTTGCCCTCAAAAACTCAAAGGCTTTTCTTATGACCATAGGATTAAGTGCATATGTGAGATAGTGTTAAGGCTGACCTCTGCAGTTAACAGCTTTCCTCACACCTACTGATTTTGTGCTTTTCAGGCATGGCCAGGTAGCAAAACATAACTCCTAACAACTAATCAACAGCTAAATGAAGGAGAGGGCAGGAATGTTTTAGTTTGTTTTAAGGAGTGGGGTGGTTTGGGGTTTTGGGTTTTTTTGGTTTTTTGGTGGTGGATGCTATCTGAAAGGAACATAAATGCCTTGGGAACTAAGAAAATGTAAACTAGGAAGTAGAATACACCTGCAAACTGCTTTAAAGAAACAGCATTTCTACTGTTTTCAAAGCAGTAGACAGATAAACCCTGTTTAATGCTGGGCAAGTGCCAGACAGAAAAAAATCAAAGGTTCGGGCTCCTCATCTGACCTGGCATGTTACTTCTGTATATTAACTAGGAATTGTACCAAGCTGGTAAGGGCCATTTTCCAAACTACACTGCTAGTGCTAACAGTGTATCCTAGGATTTGGTGCAATTGTGACCATCATTCCTTCCTATTTGCTTGGACTACAAATGAAAATGCCGAGTGCTATAATAATACCAAACAGCATTTCCCAAGGACTTAGCTCTGTCAGGGACTGTCCTACTCTCCATCTTTTATGTTTCTACAGGTTTCTGTACAAGGTACAATAGGCTGGACTGAATTTGCAAAAATAGAACTGAAGCATGTTCTGATAATTGTCATGTGGTGATTTATTTACCTCTCAGAGAAGAACTCTAGGAACTTCAAGACTTTGATTTTTAAATGAATGCATAAAAACAGGAATAGAAAAATGTTTTTTTTTCTCTCCCAGTTCCTCAGTATGGGTAGCATCAACACAAAAAGCTTCAGTATGCTTGAAAATTTTACCTTGATAAAAATAAAGTGGAAAATAATATAGTTAGACATCTACATTAATATATTTGTTAACCAAGAAGAACCTAGTCTTGCATCTTGCTTTTCATTCCTTTACCTATAGCGATTTGTTTTCTAGGTGTTGAAGTAATAAGGTAAAAAATGGTGTATTTAAATATTTTTGAATCAGAGAATGTAATGAAAAGGATAAAATTAAACAGAAGCAGTTGAATTTCTCCAGTCAAATTCATCAATAGATTCTACTCTAAATTTCATTGCACTCTGCTTGCATGAGGTCCACAGTGTATTAAGCATTCCTAGCTAAAGATGTTACACACAGCAACCTCCTGTCAGGAAGAACTGCAGCTCACAGCCTGATGCTCCCAGAAGCCAAGAAGCCTATTTCAGCAGAGCTTGGAATCAGGCTGTAGAGTATCCTCACTTTACATCTGCCTGGAGCTCTCTACTACCAACACCCACACCAGTAAGAAGATGAAGTTCCCTTTCCTGAACAACAGGCATATACTGATCTTACATAATGGTTGCTAAAAAGGTTAGGATTTTAAATTCTGAAGCCATGTGTTTACCATTCCAGTAGTTACAATCTGTTTTGTTTTTATTCACTTGGGACTGACTCAGTTAATCAGCTTCCATGAATGTGATTTGTGGAAGTCACCTACAGGTTCTTCTGTGACATGGAACATAAACTCCAGCCTTGGCATATCCAATAGCTCTGTTTTCACTAGGAAATTTGAAGGCAGGACAACAGCGCTAAAATCCCAATGAAAAAGATGAAAACCATCTTCATTTTTTTCATAATTCTTTGTATGATAAACTAGTGAGATTTCCTGAAAATTCAGAATTTTTTCTTCATCTTTAACTACACTACCCTCTCCTAGCTCTTTTCTCTAAATACTCCTGAAGTGCTGGTAACATGTTTACTGCTTAATTTAAAAGATTTCTTATTTCACTATGTATAATAACTGAGCCTTATAACTGTCTGTTCTTAGAAAGTAAAGAGAAAAAAAGGGATATGGAAACGTGACTATACTTTTGGATCTGAAACAAGAGCAATCTGAAAAATGCCTCAAGGGCCCTGTTCAGCCTCACAGAGAGTTCTGACTGCCCCAGAACCACGTGAAGCACAGAGGGGTGGCAGGAGTGGCACTGAGGACATGGGGACACCACGGTGTGCATGGCGACAGGACACACTGTGGGGTCAGTGCAAGCTGGGAGTGCCCTCACATGCTCTGGGCTTTCTCTGGAAGCTGCTGCATGCCAAACCAATGGGTCTGGAACACTGTCAGTGAGGACTCCAGCATGGTTCTGTGTGTGTTGCAACTCCCAGTTCCCATATCACCATTGCTGAATCACCTCTGGATTTACTATCTCTCAACAGAACTGGAGAAAGGATGAATTGCCTGTGTTATTCTAACAGATCTTAGCAGCCAGATCAGAGTAACATCGATGGACTCTCAGGTCCTCTCTGGTCTTCCTGGCTAAGCAGAGATCCCTGTGTGTAGTTAAGTTTCCAGGCTTGCTGGGGCCTAAAATGATCATCTCTCCCCACAAAAATTTCCTCCTATCATGAAATAAAAAGGAATAAAGAGAAAGGTTTGAATTCAAACTTCTACTAAAGCAAGCAATGAGTGGCCTCCCCATGCTCCTCAGTGCTAAAGAAAACCCTGTTCCACACTTCCTGTTAAAACTGCCCGAATACAACCATCTTTTGGGGAAAATTCTACATTTCTTTCTTTAGTTTTACCCAAATCATCATTATATTAATAGAAATACTGATTTTTAATAGCAGGACAGGAGAGCAACACCAGAAAGTTGAGGCTGCCAAGCACAAAAGGAAAAAATATTCTTTGAACTTATTTTCTGTGCAGTTTGGAGCCACATTCTTCTGGAAAAACAGGAAATTTGACACCTGTTGTTGAACAAAAATGAGAAAGTTAAAAAAAATCTGGTTAGCCCAAGTCCATACATTTGCTGAGTAAATCTGTCACAATATGTTGGAAAAAAAGTAGGAAAAAGGAGAAGTAGGAATGGGTAAAAATGTCCCTTATCTGTTAGGTCAGTCCTCAGCATTTCCAATCAGATTGCCATCAACACTGTGTGTTTGTATGCTGTAAAAGGGCTGTGAAAGTATCACTGTAGGGTTATGTTTCTCTGAGCCTTTTGCAACACTTACAGATGAAAACATCTCCTTCCCCACTATCAGAGAACAAGGTCAAACTGGTTCCTACTCTCCTGTCTGACAGAAATTCTGGAGACTGTACTTGTTAAAGACCACCAGCAGCGATGTACAAATTGGTAGCTTGGAAAAGCATAAGATCACCGGTGACACACAGCACTGATTCGAGGCTTTTACAGAAAGGTTCCAAAACACTGAGAAAACCAGTAACACTTTAGCAGAATAATAAAAAAAAAAAAATGTTCTCTGTATGAACTCTACTCAAACAATTTCCCAAAAAAGGAACTAGTGGAATACGCTAGGTTAAAATCTACAATGACGACAGTAGCCTCCATATGATTTCTGACAGAGATTGATTTGGCAATGTAACATATATTGGGAAGACAGTAAACCAGGCACACACAGTCTGACTGATTGCCTCCAAAATTTAAACTCATTTTTTCCACCATGCCAAAACCCAGCAACAAAGAAATCTACAATGAAAATTTTTAATGTCTCATTTCCATTTACCAAATGGATTCTCACTGTAATACGAAATAACATATTTCAGCTGAGTGGATGGAATCCCATTTGGGAATCTGAAAGAGAGAAACAAATGCCCTGGAAATCAATCAAAGCAAGCTGGAGAGATATGCAATATTAAGGGAGTCTTAAAAGTTAGACATAAGAGCTGGGTTTAACACAGCTGGAGTACTAAGACAAATAAAACAGTATAGAATAGCAAGACAGGAGGTGAACTGAATGGAGACAAAAAGACAGCGTGAGAAGTCAGAACCAGGCATAATCCCAGAGTAAAATTATGGTGGAAAGTTTATTTTGCTCTTCAGACCAACTCAGAATTGTTTTCCTGGTTTGAGAAAAAAAAAGGATGGAAAGAAAGGAAATATTAATAAAATACATAAAAAATATATGAGAAAGATAGCTAGAAGAGGCAACTAGGAATTTGTGAGCACTTGTGGCCTTTCAGTGAAAGAGCATGACTTACTAGTAGCTATTTTCTGAATGTATATATTGAAATACCCACACACTGTTCAAGCTTGAAGCTGAACTTGCACAGAGACAAAATTATACAGCAGTACTAACCACCAGTACTTCATCTTCAAAGACCACAGCACAACAGTGACACCAAACCACAGATGGTTCCATTTCCAGGTAAACACTTGGCAAGTGGAGTGGATGGCAACAATTTCAGAGTGCAGTTAGAGAAATAACATGAGTTCCTCCCCAAAACCAGTCAGCCTCAGAAAATTACAACAGATCATAGGCAACATAAAAGATTTCAATTGCACTTTCATGGCAGAAATCAAGAACTAAAACAAAACAAAAGAACCCGATCCACCAAAAAAACAAACAAAAAAATCAAGCTTGCACAGCCATGGAATTATAGAGCTTCCGTTCTGATAGCTCCCCAAAATACAGGGCACACTTTAATATATGTTGACAAGTTTAAATAGCAACAACATTCCTTCCCCCTTTTAAAGTTTTAATTATTTAAAGCAGCCTGACTGAGAAAGTTCTGTAGAACAGTGACCTTTTTGACAAGAATCATCATGTTTTGTGGTATTATGGACTATTTAGCAGTCCACAGCAGGCATGGGGATCTTCAAGAACAAGTAGAATATTAATGTAAGCTGTCACTGAGGTGGGCATGAAGAAGTCATAATATTTTAGGGCATAATTTACTAGTGATGATGGTATATAAGTATTAAAGAAAAAAAATAATCCTATGATCTCAAATTGTTCACAGCATACTGTCTTAAAAGATATTGGAAACAAAAAGCAGCTAAGACTCCCACATTTGAAAGGAAGCATCATTAATTTGATGATGAACATAATGAATTCTTAGCTTCTAGGCACCACCATGAAACAAGCCTTCCTCTGATCATCAGTTCCCTGAAAGAAAACTAATTTTTAGTTATCACTAGAAGTTAGCAGCATACAATTTTTTTTTTAAAAAGCAAACCCTAAACACCTGTTGTGCAGATGAGCATTGTTGTATTTGACTTAGAAACATACCGTAACAGAAGAAAAGTTTTTGTTTTTTTTTTCTATTTAATGATAATTAAAACAATTAAAATAATTTAAAATTGTTTTGAAGAAGGCACAATAACATGATGGTTGGAGGTTCAGAACAATGTGTCCTGCTGGTTCAGGCTGTTCTGAGAAAGCACAATGCCTCCATCTCTGTGCTGTGATGAATGCAGCTATGAAAGTCCTGTCATTTGAGCTCAAATCTATAATTCATAATAATTTTTTTACATTATAAATGCAATTATGTAATGGAGAGAGATCATCTCAGAAATATGATGAGACAGTCCCTGGGTGGTTTATAACCCACCAGACTTCTGAATTAAGGAAGGTCAAACAGCAATTTGCAAATAAGTAATTTCCTTTTCTGAGATTTCTACTACTTAAATGTAATTTAAAGCCAGCTGTGAGTAGTAAACTGATAAACAGGAAATGTCAGCAACAAATATGATACACAAGAGAATTTCTTCAAACACATGTCTCTAGAACTTTAAACTAAAAAGACAGGTAAAAACAACCACCACAATTTCAAGAATTGATGCCTTAAGTATAGCTCTTAAATATTTACTTGCATTGTAAATAAATGCCTTAAATTTTAAAATTATTGTTACTGAATGTTTTGAAAATGATGCTAAGTGTCCCAATAAAAACACTGAAACCTAACTTTAAGTACTTTTTTCTCCCTAAAATTTACCCTGCATTCAAAATGAAAGACTTTACACATAGGTAAGAGAACACAATCCAAGTGAGAATAAGAATTTATTTTTAAAGAAAAATATTGAAAATCATTCTTACAGCTTCTAGACAAGAATTTTTCAGCTAGGCTTTCATTTCAGGTACAGGGAAATAATCCATTTTTTGGACCAAGATTTCTACAGTTTGAAATAAGACAATTTTGAGGCCAGGCTGGTGGCAGTAAAATACCAAGTATAATCTCTGAGTATGTGTGAAATCCACACCTTAGGTAACAGGAACCTGTGACAAGATCCATCTGAAAAGACTGACTTCCCTAAACATCTTAATTTTCATGTATGCATGTAGTTCATTATGAAATGTGAAAGCCTCATTATTCTAATTCCTAGCAGAATCACAATTTAGAAATATTCTACCCTGAGCTACAAAATTAAAACAAAGAATAAGAACACCTACATAAGACCTGCTTGGAAAAACCTGACTGTAGTCACATGACTCACTGATGGCTTGACAACTGATATAAAACATTCCAAACCAAGCAGAAATTCAGACTTATGCTTTTGAAAGGATTTTAAGTCCTAAATGAATTTTAAGGCCATTTCTACTGTTAAGCATGAAGTAAGAAAAGTGGGTCTAAAGTTGATCTTCACTGAAGAAAGAGCCGCAGCCAAGTTAAGATACCTGCCCCACTTACAGATAAACCATGATAGAAGGACAGATTCCTCCTATGGATGCCCAGAAGTGGAGACAGAAAGGAGCATGTGGCAGTAAATGAGGGACGGAGTAGGTGAGCTGGCAAAGCCACCGAAAGAAAAGTTTGTGAAACTTCTGCCTAAATTTAATCTGTGATAAGGAACTACTAGAGCTAAAAGCAGATGTAAATTATGTGAGTTTCTGCTGTTGAAAGGACAAATCAAATAGTAAAATCTGTCAGACTGACAAAATCAAAGAAAAGAATATAGAAAAGAGCACCTTGCCTCCATAAATCATGAAATTTCTCACTAAAGGTTTACATCCTCTTGACACAGCAAGAGAGAACATTATTTGTACTCCAAAGAAATTGAAGAATAATCTAAGCAGCCTTTACTGATATCCGGAACATGAGAGGAATCAACATCAGAAAATGGTCCTCTTTGAGTTAGGAAAAAATGCAAAGAAACAAAAATTGTTTGACCTGTCTCACAAGAACAGAATGTGCAATTTGCCATGAATATGGCAGCAGAAACTGTAACTTGTCTGAAGTTATAAAGCATCCAGAGCTGTTGGCCCAATAGCAGGGAGCTAGGAAGAAAAAATCTGTTTGAACATCTTGACCTTGGAAAAGACATATTTTTACACTGTAGGAAAAAAATTAAATTAGCTGGTCTCCAATATGAAAAAAATAGATTAAAAAGTTGGTATGGCTTTTTATGAAAGATTTACCATACCTGAGTTTGAAGAAAACTGTGACAAAAGCTGACTGACATCTTGCTCACGGTATTACAGATCTCTTAGGTGTATGGACCAGATAGAATGGAACAGCAAAGCACACAATGAGAAATGTGCAGTAAAAATCAAAACAGGAATAAAACTGCACTTGTCTTCTGCAGGGTATCCTTTGGCACTCACAAACACAGCTTGGGAAAAGAGGAAAGCTGCTGTGTGATCTGAGAATCAATTAAACCTTGGTACCAAAGGAGAGCAAAGTATGGAGACAGGATGCAGGCAAATGTGGAACAGCCAGAGTGTAATGGCCTGAACCGTGGTTCAGATGTGGGCCGGAATACACTGAATGAGTAACAGAAGTGTTGTGAAATTAAAAATGGCTCAGCAGGGTCACACTGGCACACGGTGCTGGACCAGTGCAGGACAGGCAGCGCTGTGACAAAGGCACAGGCAGCTGTTGTGGAGCACAGATGAAGCACAGCTCAGTGCTGTACTGCTGTAAAACTACAAGTGTCACGATACACAAAAAGCAGTGGGACAGCCAACACAGGAGGAGACACCGATGGCAAAGGTGTCATTTTCACTACAGGAACTAAGCTGGTATGCAGTGACTTGACATCCTAATTGGGCTCATCACCCTCCCTGAAAAAGTGTGCACACCTTTCTACAAAAAGGTAGAAAACTGCAGGGAAAACACAGATCATCTGACTTACTAATGTGAGTAATTAATAAAAGCTAATGAAAAATCACACATTGAGAATGAAATATAAAGTGAGCATTTAAATGAGAAAACAAGTCAGTCAGCTGAAAGATGGCAATCACAAAAAGGGAAAAAAGAAATAACAGATGGAGGAGATAAGAAAAACTAGCAATTCAAGATGGTACCTCATGCATTGAAAGGAGAAGATGGAGAGAGATATGTCTCAAGAAGAACATTATTTTATCAAGGTACACTGCAACCAATCAAAACATCGAGTCATAACCTGGTTAGGAGTGTGGAGTACGTTTTCATTATTGTTCAGTTACAATAACTTCCATCTTTTATTTGACTATCACTGAAATAAGATCTACTTTTCTAGCTTTTTATAAAGCACTATTAAAAAAACCCTTGTAAGCAATAAAGTACAAATTCCAAGTAACTTCCCAACTGGCATCTCAATTGAGGTTCTATTTGCAGTTTTTCAAAGAAGTGATTTTCTCTTAAAATCATACCTTAGAAAGGTTCACAGTAGCACCTATCCCTATACAAATATATTCAGGTACAGGTCTATAAATCACACATTTCTATATAATTGTATTTGGTAAAATTTGGTAAAACCTGTAATTTTGATTTCCAAAATTTTTCATCTGATTTCTTTCAAAATACTTAATCAAGTCTTTAAATAACTATGAGGTAAACATCACTAATGAGGACTCCATAAACTAAGGCACAGTACATAGGCCTCTATGAATTAAAGTATCTTTCTTGAACAGGAGTATTTTCAACACCAAAATGTGGAACTGTATCAGCAAAATGAATCTGCTTTGTCATGGTCAGACTACATAAATACTTAATTTACAAGTTACACCTTCAGAAGCTGTGTTGATTGACCTCTCTTCTTTTCTACCTAACAGCAACTGAGGCTCTGCTTTACGATATTCTATAACTCTCAACAGAAGAGAGGAATTAAAAAAGGATATATACTTGTCATATTTTCAAAAGCACTATGCAGGCCTTGGAAAACTGCTATTTTGTCTTCTAAAGAAAGGCTTACAAAGAAAGACAGAAGACTGTTTATATTTATTAAGTATTACCAGTTCCCTAAAGAAAGTTGAAAAATTCAGCCATTTCCTCAGGACTGAGGGCAAATAGGAAAACATGAGTATGAGCACCTCAGTTTTTGAAGAAGTAAAATTAAAAACAGATAGCAAAACAATACTGAAAAAAAAGAAGAAAAAAGCACCCCGACTTAGATATAAAACTGGGTATATTAATCCTTCACAAAGGCTAAACAATCATGGCACTAAACTACAGATATTTCCTAGCAGGTAAAGGAAATTGAAGACTTCAGAGCCGAGTTCTTTGAAAAAAGTCCACTATTCAAAGAAGCAAACGCAAAAATCCTTAGCTCAGAACCCGCAAAAGAATATGAAGAACAGCACACCCTAAGGCAATACATAAATAACCACAGTTTAAAACTAAACAGCACCCAAAACTTAACAACCCCACACTAGATCACATGACGTGAGAAAAAGAAAAGGGAAGAAGAGTACATAATTTGGCAAGTAAAATTCCAGAGTGTAAACCAAACTGGAGCATTAGACTGTGGTACTGGAGCTGCTGTTGTTGCATTACAGGGAATGAGGCAGAGAGCATTAAATTCATTAAATGAGTAAAGATTTATTACACATGTATAGTCAATGACATATTGAGTGTAGCTTTCTGCTTTTATCCTTGTGCATTAAAAGTGGCCCACTTACTGAGAACAGTCATTCATTTCATATTCTTCCAACATTTCTATTATTGCTCTTACTTTGGCTTATGTCTGCTTGTGAAAAAGTAACTTCTTGTCTGGCAACTACAGGTATGAAAATTTCTATCTGCTTACTCTGCATCACAGGTGAAAATAATTTTACAGCCAAGCAACCCTCTGATGAAAATCCTTTGTGAAAAGAGCCTTCTTAAAATCAACAGATTTAATGACTGTTCCACTAGGTCTCCTCTGCACTTTACCTAACCTAGTATTTTAAATTTGTTACTCATTAGGGGTGTAGAATGTGGTCCTTCATGAAAGCGAAAGCTGAACAACCCTGCTAAAAACAATCTTGTTTGTCACTACGTCATTGGTGTGAGACTTTCCCAGAAGTAGGGAAATGATTCCCATTTGTAGCCTTATCATTACTGGACTGTACTACCATGAGACAAATAAGCAACAACACTGGAATACTGAAGCCATACTAATACAGATATGTAAAAAAGAGTTCACAAAATCTTTCCTTCCAATTTTTAGAAAAGTTATGGTAATGCAAGTTAAGTTTAAGAAAAGTTTTGTCTGTAATATTATTACAGATGTTATTTTATGTGCATAATGGAGAGACCAATTAGACTCGCAACACCAAAGTTTTCATAGTTAAGATTCTTAACTCCTGCAGCAAGCTTTGAAATGACCACAAAAATTAGCAAATTCTTATTTCAAGTACTGCACAAACTTCATTAAGGTAGAATTAAAAAACCGCATTCAAACATAATAAAAAATTGAAATTGAAAAGTCATATTCTCTGCTGACAAATCCAATAGATTTGTTCTAAAAGTCCAGACTACTTGAAGAAAAGTCAAAATGTAAGGGAGAAAATGGAAAAGTTTATTTTAGATGAAAATATCCTAACTTTAAGTGATAGGAACTGATCTTCAAAAGCTTTCGTATGCAAAGTCCCACCCTGGTATGAAGGGCAAGTGCACAGGTCTGCGATGTCAGCACTGCCTGCCACTGTAGAAGGTTCAGAGTCTTTTTTCATCTGTATTAAGTCCACACCCTCTGAAGCAGATTTTTAAATGACTCTGTACATTGTAACATCCTAAAATGGAGTATTTTACATGTCCCAGCTTTATTGCTGGATTAATAGTTTCTTGTATTTTAGTTTGGCTTTCTTGAAACCTTCCATCCAAGTCCAAAGCACGTGAATGTGACCTTCAGTGTCACAAGTGAACTATTCTTGTGAAAAGAAAACAAATGCTTTTCTAAAAACATGCTTATGTAATTTTCTTTGCACAACAGAGAATAACAGTGTTTCAGTGTTGCTGAAGAAATTAAAATTGCCAGAACATAGATTTACAGTAAAAGGGAACAGCCCCTCAACACATCAAATGCATTGTTGAAGCAACGGTTCAGAAGTCAAGCAGCAACAACCATCAAATGGAGCCATGTATCTACCAGCCACCTTATCTTGAATACAACAGGCAATGTGAAAAAGCAATTAACTCTCTTCTGTTGCTGCAATGAGTGCATGGCTAGTTCTGGTTGCTGGACACTTCCTTCAGCTGTAAGAACTCAATAGTTTATTCCTTCTTGCACATGCTAATGAAAAGCAAGTATACATAAAAATTTGGTAACAGCATTCTGCCCATCTGCTACAATGTTTCACAATAAAACCATCACAACATCTCTCTTTCAAGAACATTTGGTAAGACCACGAGATCCACAAAAATTGAAGAAAAACTTCAAATATTAACCATAAATGTGTCCATAGCAACATTTCAAGCATGACAACAGAACAATGATATAGTTTATGATACCACATAAACAAAAATACAATCCAAAGAACATATGAACGAAACATGATGTTTTCATGTGCATTTAAGCTTCCAGATGCAGGAATTATGTTTGAAGTCACATGCATGCACAGCTAGAAATCATGTTGCTTCATTTTAAGGAGTGGCTATACTAGACTAAAAACGTTTTTATGATTTCCCTGGCTGGTGCAGAGAGTATACAATGTTGAATCAACACAGCAAAACAAGACATCCTTCCAATATCAGACAATCCCCGATATTGCAACAGTACCCCTATGAAAGATGTGGGGTTACAAATGCAGAGAAAATTCCAGAATCATCATTCTTTGTCTTTTAACACTTCCTTTACCATTGAACTTCCTATCACATCCTTTATAAAGACAATGGCTGATATGAGAAACCATGAGTAAAAGGGAAAATAACAAAAACTGTAAATGAAGTAATGTAAAATATCAAAATAGTTATCAGATTTCCTGAAGATCCAAAACTAAAGGAGGAAAGTTATCAGGTAAATAAAATTTAGTCCCAATTAAAACTAACATGAGACCATATCACAGTAATAGGCCTTGTATTGCCATAGAAATAAAACATTAACAGATAAATATAATTGGAATGTAACATTTTCTCAATGAGTTACAAGTATGAGAGAGCTCTTTCTTCATTTGCAATATAGAAATGGATACATGCTATCCTTTCCTAGTTATTTTTTTTTTTAACAGCAATTTTGTGTTAAAAGTTTAAACTTAAAAAACAGGTTCTTTACGTTGAGCTTGGCCTGAGATCAATGAATTAAAATACAGAAGAGTAGTCTATAGATAAAAAACAAACAAACCTGTACTTTGGAAAAAGCAGAGTTACACTGAAGGAGCTTAATATGAAGAAATGAAGTACAAAAGAAACAAAGCATACAAGAGCCATTATATTGTTTCTATTAAGACTTGAAATAACCTTTCAGTTTATTATCAGAGATCCTTTTCTACAATATAGATTACAAAGGAGGACCTAAGATTTTGCTCTGATATTTTGAATAAGGTTTTTTTTATTTAGGCAGTATATCAGATCAGCTAATACAATATTGTTTCTACAAAGGCAGTCATTTAAATCACATTGCAGAAGATCTACTTGGTGAGTATTTCACACCTCAGTAATTTCATTGAAATGAGTTGACACTTCTGTTTAAGATCTCTTCACCCAATAGAAGAAATAATTCCACAAGTGTACCCTCTTTCTAAGTAATATAATGGCCTTTCTGAGATCACAGTTGTATTACAATGTATTTATAAATACCTATCTTTTATTTAATTCCACACTAGCCTAGAAACATTCCAAGACAAAGTATTTAGCATAGTAACTGTACATTGTACTTGTCAAACTGATTTTGCATTTTAAATTGTTCTGTAAGGATTCAACATGCAAACCCCTCAGTCAGCAGATTTCATTTGGCATGGAACAGATACTAAAATGGGTCTTTGAGTAATTTTCAAAAGTACAAAATACTATCTTTTACTGTAAAATTACAAAATTATTACAATTTGTAACGGAAATAATTCAGTGACATTTTTAAAAAACCAGCTATATGTTAATACACTTAATTTATGCTTCGTTTTATAATTTACCCTTCCTCACAATGAGAAACTACACAATGGAATGAAATTCTGTTCATTCTGAAGTCAATAGCCAGGTGTGACAGACTTCAGAATGTCAGAACTTGACTTGTCTGTCTGAACACTACATTAGTTAGCTTATTGGAGCTGAAAGAATGGTGCAAAACATTATACACATTTTAAAATTGCACTTTCTGAATTATTGTGATGTTATGCAATGTTTAATTTCATGGCTTTTCTGAAATTAAAATGAGTTACATGCAATAAGAAAAAAAAAAGTGCTTAGTTGTTTGACTTCTCCAATTCTTTAGGATTTCAATTTTAAGATGAAGGGGGGAACAGGAACTTACCTACTTGGTACTTTGGGTAATAAGGTGCCATTTGTCCACTACTGCATGATTGTCTCTTATGCCTTTTTCTTAAATTTGTATCAGTGGTCTCCCATTGTGGACTTTTTCTTTTGTTTATTCTGGTAAGACCTTCAGAACTACCAGCAGGATTATCGTCCTGGTTTACAGCACTACTTAATTTTCTGCTGTGAAACTGGTCATCCAGCCTTTCAGTCACTTTAGAAGAATTAGATCCTTTAGAGGTTTCCATTTCATTTTCTTGTTTCTTTAATGTATTTTGCTTAGTAGAATAGGACCTTAAAAGAGGATGTCTTTTCTCTTCTATATAGGCCTGAGTGCTTTTACTGTCAACAGCTTCAGGAGAATAAATGACATTATTTAAATTAAATGAATTGTGCTGCTCAATATGGTTGATTTTTCTCAGAAATATCCTGCAGTCTTTAAAGGTTTTGGCTTTCCAAGTATTTTGAAACAGTTTATCTTTGCTTTGTTCTTTTCTAACATTTTGCTGGCAACAAACTGTTCCATTTGTCTCTGAATGTGACTTAAGTATATTTGCTAAACCAGGATGTGGGTTAAAGTCAGAAGATCCCATCATCTGCTGAACAAATGCATCTCTGGCTTCATTTTCAGTTGGCAAGAGGCTATTCTGAGACTCTACCAAATTCTCAGTAGGCTGGATTTCTACTGTATTTTTCTCCTGGAGCTTGGGTGTTTCATCATTGGTTTCCCCATTTGTATTTTTAAACAATTGGCTTTGGCAAAATAACTTCAGATTTTTCTTTTTTGATTTCCAGCCTCCAGGAGCCTGATTATAGAGCTTTTTTGTTTGTCCCCACCTATCACGCTGCAGCTTCTTAAATTCATTTCTTTTTAATCTGGTTAAAGTGAAATTACTTTTCATGCTTAAGACTGGAGACCTCACCACGTTACGTAATATTTGCAATTTCCCTGCTGGTTTTGAAGGGGAGGATAGTGCAAACTTTTTAAAGTGCTTTCTGAAAGGGCAAGTACTAGGATCAGATTGTTTAGTTTCCATCTTTATCTCTCTAGTACTAACTACTTCTAAGGGATTGCGAGCATTTGCCTTTCTCACCAGAGAGAGAGACTGTGTTTCTGTAGTTTGCATAAACCAGGTGCAGAGTTCATTCATATTACACTTTTTCTGGAAAAGCATTCTTATAGGTGATGTTTCAAGTTCTACAAGGCAGGAGTCTAAAGGGTCTGACATTTCAGTGTTACAGTCTTGTTCAATGGGATCCTTTTTTTCATATACACATTTTTCAAACTCACTTCCCCCCACTCGCAACCAAGTATTAGTTATCTGTTCAAATCTATTGTTTAGTTCTTCCAACAAAGTGTCACTTGAAGTGGAAGTAGGCCACCACCTGAGAGAGGGATTTGATGAAAATATGGGATCCGATGATACTTCATTAATGGGCCCAAATTCACCATCCTTAAGATCCTTTTTAGCATTTCCAGAATTTCTCAGTTCTGAGGTATCTTTGGATGCTGTGCTCTGATTTGACTGTGTAAGTTTTTCCTTTCGCTCTTTAGCTTTTTTCAAATGGAGTTTGTAAGATTTATGTAGTAAGGCACTTCTACAAGTAAATGCACTAGAAGATGCTAATGAATGCAAAAAATGCAGTGAAGGTTTTCTGTCTCGAGCAGAGTGTCTCGATGGAATTTCACGTTTTCTTGACGCTGTTGTAGCAACACTGTGTGATCCGTTCTCTCTAGAATCTTTCTGCATGTTCTTTACTTGACCCATATTATTGCACAGTTGATTTTTTCTTTCCTGTGGTATGTTTTTTTCTAACACATTCTGCTGTTGCAAAGGAGGCAAACCACTGCTGATACTCACTTTCCTTTCCTGAGGAGAAAGTCTACTAAAAGTCACTGATATGCCAGAAATTTTCACTTTTGCTGGCCTGCCAGGTTTTCGAACGGTGGTTAATGGTTTCTTAATCTGCCGTATAACATTGCTGCAAGGATGCGGTGATGCCAGGTTACTCTTGATAGGCCTGACGTAGTCATAACCAGAGATCTCCTTTTCAGCAGAAGGATTCTGGAAGGCTTTTATCATTTCAGGCAAAGCATTTCCAGTTTCTGCATTGTGCCTTGCTTTGCTGGGATCATTGGCAAAACTAGAATCAACGTGTTGTGTGGGAAGAATGCTGATTAGATTTAGATTACCTTCAGAAACATGTCTCTTAGTTCTTCTTGACCTTCCAAAAACAACTGTCACAGTAATGTTTTTGTTGCTGTTAACTTCTTCCATTACTGCTGCATCAGACTTGACACTTTTACCACCACAGCTAAGTTCAGGTCTAGGTTTTGTGCTTTCACTCGTGTTTACTTTTGGTTTTGGAGGCCGTCCAATAGGTCTCTTAACCTGTTTAACTACTTGAGGACCTATTTTCTTTGGTCTACCAGGTTTTCTTTTCAAAACTGATTCACCACTACTGCTTGATTTCTCCACAACTTCATCATTCTTTTTCAAGTCATTTAAGTTAGTTTGACCTACTGGACAAGAGCTTGTAATTGCTTCTGCATAAACACAGCTTGACCCCTCCTTAGAGTCATTTTCACTGCAATCACAACCCTTGACACAGACTGCATGAGAAAGATCTCCTGTGGCTTGTTTGTCTAACAAAGTGTTTGTGTGCCCCTGAAACAAACAAAGATCTGTGCTTCCCTTAGAAGATGCAGCTGCAGATGTCAAAGTGTATTTGACTCCTTCACGACTATTAACTTCTGAGACAAACATGAGCTTAATAGGACTAGAGTAGTTTAGGGGAGATGAGATCTCCCCAGCTTCAGATGTTATATGCAAGTCTCCATTACTGGACGTTGAACCAGCTGAATTAAAGGTCAGAGATTTCAAAAGGCCATCATTTATTTCTTGACCTATAACCGTTTCTTGTGTGTTTGTTGTGAGACAAATTGCTTTGATTTTGCTGCTGCTTGGCACATGTGAATGTGGAAGGAAGCTTTGTCCTGTGCATCCCATTTCACTCAGCGTGAAAGGTAAGCCCCTTCTAGTAGCTGGGTTTATAACCTGTTCATAAGCATTATCTTTCAATTTTTGGCTTATCTTGTAACTATCCAAGGAGTTGTTCGTCTTTCTCGCTAAGTTTATTGTATCTTCTAAACGCTCCACAACAACTTGCAGATTTGAGTCCCTCACAATTTTGCTTATATTTATGTCACTGTATCTCTCAGCATGAACATTTTTATTTATTTTCATTTTTTCCAAACTTTTCAATGACTTTTTTGCACTGGATGACTTTCTAAACATGATATTGTTTGTTACATACACAGAGTACCACCCAGGAGGCACAATGTTACGTTTAGTTCTGCCCAAGATTTCACTACTGTCATCCTTCAGAGGAATCTGACCAGTCTCTTTTATGGTTGCACAATCTCCTTGTGTATTTGGGAGTTTTGCCTGGCTGGCTGCAATAGCACTGTTTTCTGAAAGAACTAGAAAGCTGGAGCTGGTCTGAAAATTAGTAAGAGGTAGTTTGAAAGACTCTGCTTGGTGTACTGGAAAGCACATTGGTTTGGTTTGGCAATTCACACATGGATTACTTTCAAGATGTTGCAAAGTCTCCTCTTCCACCACAGTAAAACTATGTCTTTTATCTGGATGCATTTTATCAATTTTTTTTGTAGATTTCTTTCCATTTCTCTCAGAAATTGACTTTTTTCTTACAAGAGTTTCATCAAGGCTTGCAAGCTCCCTCTTGATTTGCAAAGACTGTCGTCGAATGACTGGTGAATCAGGAGAATTATACGTTGCAAATAAAGTTTCCTGACGCTTCCGAAATCTAGTCTGGATAATTTTGTTTTCCACTTGTTTATCATGCTGGCGAAGTAATTCCATAAAGCTGTAATCACTTGCCTTAGCATTATGCAAAAGAGAAGTTATGAAGTCTCCTAATTTGACATCATTTTCTGGTGCCCTGTCACTGCTAGAAAGTTTTACAAGATTTGTTGCTAGATCTGTAGTGTCTATTGATTTCAGCTTCTCATTAATGCGGTCCATTAAATCTTGAAAAATGGCAGAATGTTCACCTTTCTCAGAGTTCATATAATCATCATTGCTTTCTTGGTCCGTTGACACCAATGTTCCATCTGAACATTCAATCTCTTTCCCTTTGCATATTTTACCTTCATACTCAAATTCTCCTTTGCTTCCTTCAGCTGGCAAGAGGGATGGAGGTTGGTTGATGGATATTTCAAGTTTGTTGTCTAAAGTTGGAAAATCCGTAACTGTTCCTTCTGACAATTCAAATTCTTTACTGTGTACAGGTGATAGTGGAGGTGGAGATGGGCTGCGAGATCTGTTTGAGTTTTTAATGCTGCTTAAGAGGTCACAGTCCTTAGCTGAGTATGTACATGCTGCTGCTTTCACAGAATGCCTGTTATAATTTTGCAACTTGTCAGCACAATACTTAGGAGAACTACATGCTTTGTTCACCATTGTCTTAATACATCCAATTGCTACAGCTTGGCATGACAAAGAATGGAAATCTTTAATACAGACAGACAGAGGTGGTAAACAAGTGTTTGGCCTTGGATTTTGTAAACAGCACCTTTTTGACAGCATGTGTCCATTGCAACTGCAAAATGGAACGTGAACATCCTCTTCAGTAAGGGAACTGTGAGTTTCAGAGTGGACTGAATGTGTTTGCTTGCAACCGCAAACTATAGGAACATTTTCATCTTGTATTAGGAATTTTAACATAGCCAAAGTCTGTTGCCAGTGATATGAGCAAAAAGACTCCAAAACTTTGTTTAATGTTGATTTTCCTTTTTCCAAATTAGCTGTTTCCTCTGAATTTGCATCAGCTGTTGAACTTGAACTGAAAATGAAAACAAATCAAAACAAAATATAAATTACAGTAAAACACCAGATCTAATGTTTGTTATAATGGTTAAACTCAAGCCTAAAAACCAGAAGTTTACAAAACAGTTCTGATCTATTTGCACTATTCAATCACACTTGTAAATGTCACTAGCAATGATGTGCATCTTATCACTGATAGAACTAACTATCATTAAGTAAAATAATCATGAAGAAATTAGGGGCAAAGAGAGTAATTTAAAACACAGCTTCTTGAACCTAACTGTTATTACAACAACGTTAACTTCCTAATATTTCAAGTTATCTTAACCATTAATGAAGGAAAACCTCACCAAGAAGCCAGTGAAGTTGGTATTACTCCCATTTCACTAACTGAGGCACAGAGAAGGTAAATGACTGTGGTTCAAGGTTGTGGCAGAGGAAAGAATGGATCCATCTCTCCTGAATCCCACTCTTGGATATTTAAATAGTCAAGTGTATAGAGTGCTCTTCAGGATACACGTAAAGGTATTTCTAAAGACATTTTCATTTCTATATTTATTTTTAAAGAATACTTAACCAGCTAACAGAAAATGGAAAAAGTAGCCTAGTGCTCTATTGCAGGTAAAATTTTCCCTTTCAGTTTTTAAAAAAGTTGCAGTGGTGCATCACAAGTTCTTCATTACAATGTATTAAACACACACATGTGTGTGCACACACACACAGACTCCTTAATTAAACAGAAAGGTAATTAATCACCACTGGAATAAGTAATTTCAGAGATAAATGTTAATATCCTTTAAATGTCAAATACAGGGTAGGCCTGTATCTAGATAAAGACTTCTGAGCAGTTGTTCTCAAAGATATTAACTAAAAAAAAACAACTTATAAAATACTAAACCAAATATTTAATCAATTTCTTATGAATTATTAAAACTAATGTCACTACTTACCTAATCAATCATTTATACTGAAAAGCTGAAAATTTTCCACGGTAGATATTAATACAGGTATTTCTTCAATTAAATACAAAATCCTTACGCTGGATAGCAACTATCAACAGATAGTTAACATCTAGTTCAAATGTTTTACTGAAACCAATTGCATGAGCAGAAAATGTTAGAAGAATTCTGTTTTAGAAAAGTATGTATTGTTTAAACATATCACCAAACTCTGAACATGACACTAACTTTTTTTCCCTATTATCCCCTGTAATGTTTTTGTATTTAAGCCTATACTTTGAAAAAAATTCATTTTGGTTTGTTTTACAACTGTGTTGATCAATGAACAAACATATTTAAAACTTAATGTGCTGTATTTAAATATATAGTTACCTATCCATTAATTAAGTCATACCCAAAATTATTAGCATCAATAATAACTAAGCTTCAAGTTTCTTTCTGGAAGCTATTACGTGTAAGTTTGTATTTTTATTGTCCTACACAGATTTTAAAGTTTAGAGCTTAAAACCAGACAACTCTACATAATAATTCTTTGTAGTTTTTTCCTTCTCCTGTAATATTCAGTATAAAATATATATTCAAAATCAGGCATCTAGGTGACACTAAATCATAAAGATGTAAGATAATTGTGATAGTATTAGTTGAAGTTGCAATTATGTTTAATTTGAAATAATTAAGTCTTAAAAAGAAAAAAAACCCAGCCTCTTTGCACTTGCTAGATAAAGTAAAATTAGCATTATTCAAGGGAATGTCACTGTCAGGATTTGACTCTTTTTGAAATGCCACTACACTGAGAAGAGTCTATTACTCCAAGGAATTCAGGAGTCATGAGGAGTTGAAATATATCACTATACTTGTAAAAACAAAGTTTATTCTAATAATACAAATAAGGATAAAAGGTAATTGCCCTCCCCACCATGGTTTTAATTAATGTTGTGAAAGACCAGATTAAAAAAAAAAAAAAAACCAAAAAAACCAACATGCCACTAGGCCTTAATCTTCAGTATTTTGTTTGTAAACCAGAGTAAATTTGTTAAAATTTGTACTAATTTGCTAAAAAGATAGCTATAGTGCAACCTTTTCTTAGACTGAATTTCTAAACAGGTACCTTTCTAGACTACTCTAGACTTGCAAGGTGTGTGTACTATAGTTTCACCAGAGAGCTTCAATGGTAGAGGACCTGTATCCATAACTGCTATTGAAAGTCTGTTTACTGGTGGAAGAAACTTCTGGAGCCCTACAACCTTCTCAAAGTGAGTAACCAAAACTTCCACAGGCCTCAAAACGGTTTTGAATTTGCTATGTGGAGATCAACTTGTTGTAAAAAGCAGTATTCTGATTATCACCAACATACTGGACATTCTCCTAAAACAATTTCTTTACTGATTATCCACCCACGTGACATCTATAAACGACTTTCCCTTAATATGAGTTAGTTTTTAGAGCTGACAGACAACTTCATGTATTCTATTGCAACAGTCCAAATGATCTTCCAAGTTCCTGAAAATGCATCGAGCCCTTACTCAGTCACCATTTGGGAGCAGAGCTTACTACACGAACAAATTCAAGCATTAAAGCAACATATTTTCCTTTAAGTGTCTCTCTGTAGAGACGTCAATATATTTAAACAAACTAATTTTTAGTAGCTTTTCAATACAACTATGAAATTTTACTTCAGTTTCCTGTAATTCCTTCCTATATCTCTTTAAACTTGTGTTGTCACACAGTAGTTTAGACTATTCTCAGGATAAAAGGCTTAAACAATTTCATAGAAGGAAGACCTATCACTTTGACAAATTGCACACTTCCTCCAAACCACACACTAAAAGACGGCTGGAGAGAGTGGGCAGGAAACTGAGGGTTGAGAGGTGAAAGGATCAATATGCACTGCTCCCCTGGTACCTTTTGTGCACAGTATTGCTCAAGACAAAGGTTAAGCAAGGAATGATGCTATTTCCCTTCTGGCAGATAGAGGCAGTTAATAACACGGAGTGGGGATTGACTGGAGTCCAAAACTGGCACAAAGGCAGCGACGTGATAAGGTTAATTACCAGCCTTTCAGTGTATTAATTTACATATAAAGAAGTAAAACTTGCCTCCTCCACAAAAACTATCAGGGAAGAGCTCTATCAGAAGACTCCCAAAAGAGGTCCTTCCCTAGAGGTCTGTCCTCTGTCATCTCAGCCAGAGACAAGATAGATCAATCTAGCAAGATCTTTACAGACTGGGAACAGGAATGAAACTGGAACAGAATATACTTTCAAGTACTCATACGAACAGCATGGAACTACTACAGAAATAAAAATATGTCTTATAGAAATGTTTGTTTTCTGACTTTATTAAGTAAATAAATGCCTCAAAAAAGCAATATATTATTTATAATTTTAAACCGCAAACTAAACGGGGTGTAAGAAAATTAATTTTCTGATTTTCTTCTCATTAATTAGTAATTAAATCAATTCTGAGAAAAGAAACCATCCTTCCTTAAAGCTACTACTTCTGATAAATTTCTCATAGCAAATTAGTCATTACGAGCTTAATTTGTACAGTTCTTGATCTTATGCCACTGCTAATCAACTTGTGCCTCAGGAATAAGTCAAATAAGTCAGTGTACAGGTTTTTGTTTCTTTCTTATTTTTTTACTGAATGAGCAAATCAATCACACATCAGTGTTGTAAATTTATGTGCAAAAGCATTGAAGTGCTTTACTACAAATTACAACGTAGAAACACGTTAACTAAACAATTAAATTCATACAATCAGATTTAGGAATATAACAACACAAAGAAGAAACAGAATTACAGTACATTTACAACACAAGACAAATACATGGAATTCATTAGAAAATATTGTAATAAATAATTCATGAATTATAGTGCAATTGATTTATGCATAAATATAACTAATTGCCTAAAAATCAGTTGTTAACAAAAATCTGTCAAAAATCAAGGCAGCCACAGAGTTTTACTAAATTACTGCGACAATGGAAATACTGCAATTAAAAAACAAATACAAGTATTTGTACTGTAAACAACTAAAAAAATCAGTCTCACTAAAGTTAATATACAATTTAATATAAAATTGTCATTAGCTACCAGAAATGGTTTAAACAGCTTTACTGAGCAGTAGTTCTAAAAACAGAGGCACTGTTTTTTAATATAAAATACTTGAGAAACATTCAAATAAGTAGAAAGCATGTAGGGCTTGCTTTCGCCTTCATTTAAAATTCTGCTGAAACAGGAATTTTCAGAAATCGTCAATTACTAAGTAGTGAATGGTAACTGAATTTATAAAACAGTTCAAAATGTATAATTTAAATGACATTTAATGAAATACATAGGGGTTGGGGAAGGAGAATCTACACATTTCCCTGCTTTTCCTTAGTTGCGTAATCAAAGGTTAGCCTAATAATTAGAAACAAATAATTCTGTTCTTTAAACACTTACAGGTTGAGTATCATCTATAAACTATCAAAAAATATTTTAATTACTATTTCTGACCAAAAAATAAATACAAATACTAAAATGTTGAAAATTAATTATAATATTACATACAAAACTACTGAGTACTGTTAAGTCAATAGTAAAATGATCCCTGATTTTATGAATCCTGTTAAATTTTTGGTCAGGTCATCTTTTAAATGATATAAAAAGAGCACTGTCACTTGCCTTCAGTATAAAGTTCTGACTCAAACTTTTAACAATGTCTGAGGAGTAGAAAACATCAGTATGGTACAAATATTAGGCAATGTATTGAAGCCCCAGATTTTTGCAAGTAAAACTGTATAAAGACAGATGTTGAAACTTCTAAGGTTTTTTCAGCTGCATTTTTCAGTAGGGATATATTCACAAATTAATCATTCTGTCCCTCACAAAATATGGCTTAATTCTTTTAAAATGAAAGATGACCCTGACATCTGCTGTTCTGCAAACTCCTTATCAGGTACAGTTCTACTTAAAATCATAGATTATGCTGAGCTGGAAAGGACCCATCAGGATCACCAAGTCCAACTCCTGGCCCTGTGCAGGACACCTCAAGAATCACCATGTGCCTGAGAGATTCATTCTGTAATATGCAAGTAAACCTTAATGACTGAAGAAGATTGAGTATAGATCTGAGAGACCAAAGAACTGATACTGGTTGTGCAGTTTCAAAGGCTTATTCTGTTTTAATGTGGAAGTTGTTTTTTTTAGTAGTGTTAATAGATATGGGCTAGATTTTGCCATCAGTGTTGCAGGATGCTCTCCACTGAATGGGTACTCCACTTTAATGGCAAGTTTTTCTGGAAATAGAATTACCTGATGTGGCCCATATGTATTTAATGTTCCATTTAATTTCTGTAATTAACCCATACACATGGAAATTTAAGTGGGGAAAAAATGTGTGCATGTGCACCACACATATAGAAGTTAAAGAAAGTCTTTCTCTATGCCAAGTTAGATGCACACAGAAAAAATTACATGTTGAGAGGAAAAGGGCATTGATGGTTCAGTAGTGAACGTATGAAGCAAGCCCCCATTCATATGCAGACATATGCTTTTGATATTACATAAAAAAATCAAGTGTGATAAAAAGTCCAATGTGAATACTTGGAAATTCATGTAAAAACTGCAATATGAAGGTAATCGGTCTCCCTTAAATTCTATTAAAAGTTACATATTTAAAATGAACTGCCTAACTTCTAACTACCAAATTTATAAAGAACTTATATTATTGAAAGTTCAAAACAGCTTCACTGTTTAATATCTGTATTTCTATCAAGACCCTGAACTGCAAATTTGGTTATTAGCAAGATGATAATGTAACTTGGTATTCGTTTTGATAAACTGAAAACGTTTTGAAATGTCACAGCAGCAAATACATTACAGTTACAGTGAGGTTTTTCAATAGGAGTGTGACACAATCCTTAAATAAATTTTAAGTAGTCATAACATCAACTAACCAGCACGTTTAAACAAAAAAAACAAACAAACCCAAACCATTCTCAAGCTCATTCTGTGCACATTATGAACATGCTCTAAGTTGCATTCCAACTTTCTTTTAAACCTTACAAGTTACCTTAATTGTCAAACTAAAAAGGAAAATTATGTTATTTTATGCTCTTAGTATTCAATCTTATTTCATATTTAATAATTCTATAACTACAGTAATTTCTCAGATTTCATAAGTGTACACTTTGTAAACACCGATTTCTTTCTAAACCAACAACAAAATTTTCTTAAAATTATAAAAAAAATGCAGTTTATGCCTGCTAAACACACATTTTTGTAATGAAATGTTTTTCTTACTTGTATTGGATATTTAAATAACGCACTTTTTTCTTTCACAGAATGTACTATATCCTACTAATACTTCACAAATCCACTTCCTTGTAAGGAACTAGCTTTTTTTAAAAAATCCCTTGCTTTGTATAATCTGAGTTACTTACAATTTATTGCAAGTATTCTGTGAACTATAAAAGTCTGCTAACCCTTGGTTGTGTATTTCCATAATAAGATGGATAATTGAATGGGTAAAGTGGTTCTTCACCAATTAAAAATTAGGCTTCACATGACAAATACTTGTTTTCCCAAAACATCTTTATGCTAGTGACTACTAAATAAAACCTGAATCTTTTCACCTATTCATACAAGGATTATATTAAATACACACTATCAGAATTAAGTGAGCAACTCTATAATTCTGTCCACAGTGAAAACCCTGAATAAAACTATTTTTCAAAGGCATGTGTGTGGTTTTTGAACTGTATAATTTCACGTCTTCTGTCAGAGTGAGCATATGTATTTCTCACATAGTGTGTGTATACAGACATACATACACACACACAAAACAATTCGCTAACAATTATTCTACACAGGCTTGCTACTATTTTTGCAGCTGCCAGTCCCTGAATCTGTCATATTAAATAAGCCAGTATCTGGTAATCGGAGTTTCTTCTTCGGTGGAGTCTTCAATGTTCCAGATCTTTCTTTTACTTTATATTCTAAAGTGCTGTGAGGTACCCCATAAATTCCTTGTGCTTTGGAAACACTCATTTTCCCACTCATTACCATTGCAATTGCTTCTTCCATTATTTCGTGGTCATACTGCCGATAGCGGCCACGTTTTTTTCTTGGTTGCTTATTATCTTTACGATCCAAACTATCTTCTGTATTTTCTGAGGTTCCATCTACTGTCCCATTCTTAGCATTAAGACACAAAGGAGAGAGGTCCCCATGCAGAAAGTAGGAGTCAACACTTGAGTGAGTTACAGGTCCAGAACATTCAATTTTGTTCTGTTTAGGGAGGATATTTTTCAATTTTTGAAGAGCTGATCCTTCTAAGACTGAGGAGGTTTTAGAAACGTGGTACATAACATCCAGAAGACCAGCAGTATCAGACTGTGGTTTGGACACAGAACTTATTCTTAGCTGAGGAATTTTTAATTGTACAGTAGGACTTGAAGTTTCATATTGTAGATTTTCACTTTTTTCTTTAAACTGAGTGACCATTCTCTGTAGAGTTAACTGGTGGAGGTAACTGGAAGCTGTTGGGAATTTTAATTCTGAGGTTTCAAGTAGACTGAGTTTACTTTTTTCTGTGCGCTCTGCTTGAGCTCTTGCCCACAAGGCTACTTTTTGTAGGACTGCACAAGTTTCTTTACTGTCTTTAAATGAATAACTATCATTGAAATCTCGAGTTTTATTTTTAAAAGGTGCAGGCTTTCCTGCTGGTAAGGCTTCTAAGTGGAGAAGTAAAGTTTTTTGAGGTATGCCATAAAGTATGCCTGCTTTATTTATGTCCAGTGCTCCAGACTGAATGTCTTTCAAAGCTTTTGAGAGCAAACCATCTGCAAACTCAGCACTTCTTTCCACATAGTCCTCTCTGTTTCTGTGTAGTCTCCTGGATGGATGGAATGAAACGATGGTAAACTGATGTATGAGAGACTCTCACACAGCTATGGAAGGGAAGGGTCCACTCCTTTATTATACTCCTTGCTTCGGTAACATCACTGCTTCTGATACTTTTTAGCCTTTGAGATGTGGTAGTTAAATGATTATCCTAGCAAAATGTTACAGTTCTGGTAGGACAGTGTGTCAAAAATCATACCGTGGCTTCTACAGCAGCCCTTCCAAGAACTTTATATCCTAGCTCTGTATTTGGTAATAGTCTCATGTGCTTGCTATATTCCCTTGTTCACATGCTTGCAGAGCAACACTGTTATAATTTTAATTATACAATTAACGTTCCGTTAAATACCCAAATCCTGAAGGAGTTTTTGTTAGTAGAAACGTGACGTTACCGCTAAACAAGTAATAAAAGAGTCAACCCCCTCATAGAAAATTTGCAGCAATAAGTACATAACTACACACAAACATCCCAGACTTACACAAAACTAGGCTTTCTACAACAAGAAGATAAAGTGCTGTAGTTAACAATCAAGTCCATTTTTCGCAAAATAAGACACGATTTTAAAAACTTCTACTCACTATTTACAGCTCACTAATTACAAAGGCATATTCATTTTCAAACTTTTTTGTATCAGCAAATTAATAAAATGCACTTTTACATCATTCATCAAATGCTGCTAGTGTAGTCCTATTTGTAATAAGTTATTTGGTAAGACGTACAGGTGACAAAAAGGGTCCTGCTATGGCTAGTGGATGGGAGGATGCCAAGATCATAAAATCCAACAAAACAATGCAATTCACTAATTTTGTGGTAGCTTTCAGCAGATGTAATAACGTTTTCCTTGCTGAATAAAGAAATTTAACCACTTGCCACCACGCACCATAGTCAGAACCATGATGTAAGTGTAAGTATAAGTATGATGATTAAGAGCTCTCTCTCACGCGCTTGCTCTCTCGCTATTAAGGAATATTATAGATAATAGTCATTTAACTTGTTCATGTTAGTTGAAGAAGATTTTTACATCTAATTATTAACATGGTCATTTTTGTCCAAAATTGAAGTTTCCTAAGTAAATTCTAAAAGAATTATTTGCATTTTCTTCTACTATTCTCTTACTTTTAATGTGTTATGTAATCAATTTTCAGGTAATTTTTAGTAACATGAACTAAAGTTTGGTGATTGTTCTGATAACTTTTCTTTAAACAGAAAAAAAGGAAAAAGACAAATGAAACATATGATATATACATAGACACACACTTATGAGTGACAAAAATTCTTCTGAAAGCAAAATAGGAACCACATGTGTGTGCCAGTATATACAGGTATGTTATGAACATAAAACCTGACCAGAGAAGAGAAACTTGGATTGTCTTTTTGATAAGCCAAAGAGAGTCCTAAATGTTGCTTACCCAGACACTGAGTTTTCAGAACACAATGGATCATATTTTGGTTCTTCCAACCTTGCGCTTTTCTTTGTAGAGAGATCTAGCACTCCATCCCCTGCAAAGAACGAGTAGTAATGATAACAGTGGTTTCAAGGAAGATCTCAAGAGATTTCGTTAGCAAATTTTTTTTTTTACCTATGGCACAATTTTCAAGCAGCTACTTTATCTTGTAAAATTTCTGACATCTTATTCCATTAACAGAATCAGCCATCAGCAAATGACTTTCTATATTTGATTTATAACCAAACTTTTTTAAAACTGAGAAAAAATAAGTAGTAAACCCATTCAGAAATAATAAAATTTAAAAGAACCAGTATTAAACAAACATGACTGCTTTCCTAAAAATCTTGTGTGTATCTATATTGCACTGTTTACTTTTAAGGCAACCAAAACAATGCACTTGATATTACAACTATTACTCATATTTACATACTGCAAACAAAGAAACAATTCTGATGCTGAAGTTAAACTTGACATAACTAAATCCTCGTCTTACAGGATAATAGCTAATAAGGATCTCAGGAGGCCTCCAGGCCAAGCTCCTGCTCAGAGGTTGTCCTGTCAGCTCCTGTCAGCTGTGACACCAGACCAGGTTACTGGATGAGCAGGTACCAGTAACTGGGTAACTCCCACTAACTGGGAAGAGAGCTTGAGCCTAATACAGAGTTCTAACACTTTAACTATAGATATTCCTCCTGCTGCCTCCACATATATGCAATAATGAAACTAGAAAAATGACAGACTTAAACTGGGGCTGGAGTGCACTCTGTCAAAGTCACTGGGGTAAATGCTAAATTCAAGATGTATACTTGGCTGTTAAAGTCTATGAAGTATTGAAATAGAAAAACATACTTTTTAAAAATCAGAATTAAAAAACATTGGCAGTTGAAATACTTTTATATTTTTTTCTTTAAAAAAAAGACATTTAAATTATAATTAAATCCCCTAAATATATTTAATTTCATACCTTTCTTCCTTGGTTCTCTGTTTCAAACTTGGGCTGTTTTGTATGCCTGAGCTCTGCGAATTCAATTTTGAGTTTCAACATGTAGCTCAACATTCAACTCTATAATCACCCTTATACTACCCCTTATTGCATTTACAGTGTAATTTTCATGTTACTGCCTATTAATTCTAATCAATTATACATATTTTCATCATCAATCAATTATACATATTTTCCCACAGCTTCAGATACAGACAATGAAGCATTGGTTGAAGGATCCAAATGCCAACAGTCAAATAAGAAGTCAAGAAAATTGTTTGGGTAGCTCTCCTTCATACCAATAATACAAAGAAATAGAGTGCTGTGTAGTAATCAAATCCAGATATTTGTTTTGGACTGCTTTTTGACTGTTCTTCCACAACTATTTTGTACTATGTGAAGGAGGTTAAAGAGAGAAAAAGTAACATCATAACTCAGCATTAGGGGACAAATACATATAAATATGTCACTTGTCCGAGGTGCACCTTTTCGCCTGAATACATTCCTTTCAAAGTCTTTCTCCTAAGAAAGTTAGAGGAAGGACTAATGCTGATCAGCCTTCCTGATGCATTGATATTACAGAAGAAAAAGCCAATTAAAAACACTACAGAAACATTTTATATGGACTTTTTGGCCTACCCAGGAATACCCAAGCTCAATCCAAAGTCCCTGAGTGCCATGCAACAGGCAGATTTCATATCTTGTGATCTCTCAGACATATAAAGTATATCTCCCTTTCTTAAGTGCTTGTGTGCTCCCTTTCACAACCATTTCTCCATCTTCAGTTGTTACTCATAGGTATTATGACAAAATAGATTAGAAGACATCACTGGAGAAAGTCACTGGAGAAAAAACGACGTCAAAGTTGAAAGCTTACCAAGTAATGAAGAGCTAATTGTCTCTCAACCAATTTACAAAAGAAAAGCTAGCTAGACTTTTAGGGAAAAAAAAGCCCCAACAGACAAACAAAACCCAAAACCCAAGGGCTCTTGTAAGATTCCGTAACAAAAATAATTTTCATTCCCAATCTTTCAGAATTGGCTTTGAGAACACAAGGCTAGCAATCAGTTGAAAAATTACTAAAATGAACACAGTAGTGAAAATTCAGGCTCCTGAAACAAAAAACTAGGTACGTTTTGGGCCTCTAAAGGGCAAGTAGAACTGTAGTAATTTGAGGTTCAAGACAGTTGGTTCTTCCAACACAGCAAATGCAAATTCATTACATACATGACATCTCCCTGAAGACAATGTTTTATGGGAAGATGGTATTCAGTAAAAAGAATCATGCAAGAAATTTAATATACATACAAAATACCAGGTAAAGTCACTGCACTACAGATTTTTATTTAGCTATTTCACTTGAATTAAAAAGCAAACCAACCAAAAAAACCCTCAAACCAACAAAAAAACCAACCAACCAAAAAAAACCCCAACCAACCAAAAAAACCCAAACTCCCCCCAAAAAAAAACAAAACACAAAAACCAAAGAAAAAAAAACCTCAAAACCCCAAAAAAACCCAAAACCCAACAAAAGCAAGCAAGCATCCAACAAAAAAAAAAACCAAAAAAACCACCCCAAAATGACAAAAAAACCCCAAAAAACAACAAAAACCCAAAACAAAAATGAAAAAAAAAATCCCCCAAAAAAATCGAAAACCAAAAAACATCTCTCACAAAAACCCACCTAGAATTGATAGGAAAATGAAAGAAATTGCTGTAAAGTTCCAAGTGAAAGCCTACCTAATGAAATGAATGTATTTATGTATATATACACAGTCAAGATGTTAACTTTGGTCCATTAGGTACAGGACCACAGAATTTGCAAAGAGGTATCCTACAGGTGGACTATCAATCTTGGAAGCTTGTTACTTGCAAGGTAAGAATACACCTCTCTAAACTGAGCCAGAACTTTCTATTATTTCTTACAAATCAATCAAAACAGGTATTAGAGCAAGAATTCTGGACACAAGCTGAATTATTCCAGGAACAGAAAAACCACTCCGTATGGCGGTTTTAATAAAAGATATGAAATTACTTCCACTCTTTTGGTGAAGCCATGACTACTAAGAAGAGAGTCTTCATAAACAACAGTATATAACACTGGATAATACAGAAAAATACATTATATGTTTTCAGGTTTGCTACTCATGGTTTTCTAATGCAGCTATTTCTACACAAATTAAATTATTCTGATCTTCAAAGGAATGGCTCAACCTCTGGCCTCTGCTTCTCAGCACAAGATAATCAGGCACAGCAATATCAAGATGAAACTTAAGTGCGATCAAAGTTCATCTTCAAAATACTCAGACCCACAATTACCTGAAACTCCTCCCGACTAGTGATGTGAGGGAAACAGGGAGGGGAAGAGGAAGCAACAGAAACCAGGTCAGCCTTGAGTTCCTTCAATTGGTATTTCTACACTGATTTCTAAACTTCTAAGTTTTCTTGTGGGTTTCAGGACACCTCTCACTAACTATTTTCAACTGTCTTATTAGACCAGGTAACGGACTCTACTCAGCCCTCAGTCTGCAGGCTTGGGAAGCACTCCTTGTGTGGAAGAGTGCAGCATCAGCCTGGCTACTATCTGCAGCTCTCTGCTCTCCTAGCAGCTGCTATCTTAGGGATAGGGATTAGGCTTAGGGATCTCAGAGACACATCCCTGCCTACTTTAGTTTCTGGCCTTGCTTCTGTTACCTGTGTACTTGTCTAAGACCCTTCTAGAACCCAGTGACCCATGACCTCCTGTCACAGCAGTTCCAGATGTTTAAAAACTGCTGCAAAAAACCTACCCCTTACCTGTTTCTTCTAAGAATTTTTAGTGAGCCCTACCTAGTTCTAATATAGTGACATTTAGTAAATAATCCCTTTACTTTATCCATCCACAGGATAAAGGGTTTTGTAGCAACAAAACAACAGCCTTGTCTTCAGTACTTTTCCTGATGGTGCCTTGCCTTTTGCTGGCTATCTTCTGTGGTGCTGAACACAGAAACAATTTCCAGGGAACTGTCAATAAGAACATCAAAGCCTTTTATTAATTCTTAACTACTGCTTTGAGTAGCCCCTTTTGACTAGAAGTGCTATTTCAGAACATGAAAAAAAAGCCAGATGAAAATTACAGGGCCATCTATTGGGTGTTCATGGCACAGTCCGGGCAGCATCCACAAGGACACGCCAGGGGCTGCCCTGTACTGGACACAGATGACCCACAGATGGCACCCACAGACCCACTGCAGGGCACAGCTGAGTCCAGCAGACATTTGGGCAGAACCTCTGGGAAATCATATTTAAGAAAGGGGAAAAAGTGACAGATGGACAGAGGAAATGGGAAAAAAAGAATGAGAAAAGACAGAGGTAAGCCCAATGGCAGAGAGGAACCATTAGATACAGACTGTGGACAGCCCACACCTGATCCCCTTGCACTACACAAGGGTGGTGGCGGTCTCAAGGGAACAACCTGGAGTGAAGCTGAGCCTGGGAAAGGAGGGAGGAAATGCAGTGTTTTAATGAGTCTTTTTGTTTTCACTACATGAATTAATAATGAAATATTTAAATTAATAAGCAATAACTTGAATTATTTTTCCCAAGCAAAGTCTGTTTAGCCCATGATGGCAAATGGTGGTAAGCAACAACCGTGTCCTTATCTCAACTCCTAAGCTCTCCTTTCTGTTCTTCCCATTTTCTCCCCTGTGCCATTGTGAGAGAAGTAAGTAAGCGAGCATCTGATGGGGAGCTTGGCTGTTAGCCATCACGGCAGCCAAGGAAGAAAAACACCTACTCTCCTCAAAACTGTAGCTTTTTAGGGTGACTTTCCCATGCAAACTGTTTCTTGAATGTATTTACATCTCATACAATTTATCTTTGGGAACACAGCATGTATATCTTCAAAATGCATAGCATTTTCACCAATACATATAGTAAAAACAGGATCTTAAGAAGTTTATTTTCAGTAAAGTTTGGAATTCTTTCAGTACATGGCCAACTATCTTTTGATGTCTTCCAGTCTATGACAGCTCAATGAAACAAGGGAATTATGAAAATTTTCTTGCATATTTTGGCTATGTTTACACACTACACTGGTTCCAGAAGATCCAGAAATGAAAATAAGTTTGTGAAGCTAAACCAACAGATTATGAATTCATACTGCTTCTACTTCTGACTCTTAAAGTCACTTTGCTTAGAAGCTTGAAAGCTATCAACTCTCTGGTATCTACCAAGGGAAAGAAGCCTCTGCATCAAAGTTAGCTGCTGCTAGGAACATTCCTGAAAGAGCTCAGCACCATGACTGCATGAGAAAACAAGCTTCTGCAGGACATTCCAAGACTGCTCCTACTCACCATTTCATTCTGCAAGGATTCTGCTTCTTCACTGGCTTAGTTTGGAAGAAAAGCAGTATCGCAAAAGCACTCAGTAACACCCCACTTTCATTAGATGAAGTGCATGGAAAACAAGTTTTGTTTCACTATACAGAGTACTCCCTTTCCAGGCCTGAACCTTCTTAAGGGATATATGGATCAGGAAAGAAGAGCAAGATACAGGTATTTTTGGAGACAGTTGCGGTTAATTGACTGACAGTGAAATGATTGCCTGATTAGTCATCAGCAAGGTACACAGAAATTAAAGCATCCTGCTAAATTACCACACCTCCACATGCAGAGGAAAACAGACCATGCTCTGGGACTCTGCTACCAGTCAGGTGTCAGCTGGACATATCTGGATGTCAGTGCTCAAACACTCATACTCAGTACTGAATGCTTCAGTACCAGAGGTGCAATGGGTTGACCTTGGCCAGTAGCTAGACCCCAACTCAGCCCCTCTACCACTCCCCATCCTCAATGGGGGGTACAGAGAAATAAGATGAAGGTCATAAAGATAAATTCATGGAAGTCACTTACAAATTACCATTACAGGAAAAGAGACTTGTGGAAAATTAATATATTGCAAATTAAAATAGATTTGGATAATGACAAAAAGGTAAAAGTTAAAGCACTTCCCCACCCCTACCTTTTTCCAGGCTCAAATTCACTCCCAACTCCTCTATTTCCCCCCATCTGCAGGTGACATAGGCAAGATTGGGAATGGGGGCTAAAGTCAGTACAATTCTTCTCTCCAGCTCTTTGACAGCCCACATATCCTTTAGGAAACACCCAGATGCTCCAATGTGGGGTCTTTCACGGGTTGCAATGTGAATGTATCTGCTCCATAAACTGCAGTGGAACACGCTCCACCATGGTCCTCTCCATGTGCTCCATGGAAATAGCTGCTCTGGTGCCTGAAGCACCTCCCTTCCCCTTTCCCTCACCTCACTGTTCACTGTGCTGTTTCTCACTCCTCTGCCTGCCCAGCATTTCTGCACGTTCTTAAACATGCTTTCACAGCAGCAGCACGAGCCCAGCTCATGCGCTCCACTTCAGCCTGCTGTGGCTCTGTGGCAGAGCCGGCTGTGCCTCGCACAGGGAAGCCCCAACAGGTTCTCATAGATGCCACCCTACAGCCCTCCCCAGCTACAAAACCTTGCCACGTAAGCCCAAAAATCAGGGCTATCAGGTCTGGAAGCGTCAGATCTGAGGATTTTTTGGCTTCAGAGATGGCCTCCAGATACTGGAGGAAAGCAGAAGTTTCTTTAATGGAGAACTTCAGTGGCAGAATCTCCTTTCAGTGCTGAGCTAGCACTTAGCTTGGATGCTCAGTGCAAAAACAATTAATTCTAGTGATCTGTAAAATAAAGTTTACTCCCTCCTCTCAAACCCCAGGATCACTGCCACAGTAAAGGCATCTGTTTTACTATCTGGATCATTAATTTCAAAGATAACTACTGTAAATACAAAGCAGCTGCCTAAGCAGAAAGTGAACCTAAAGAATTTATACTTAGATCATTATCTGCTTAACAGGGTTTGAATTAAAAAGGTTTCAGTTTTGAGGATCCATCTAAGAAATGTACAAATTTGAACTTCCTCCTCCGTTACTGCCACTTCATTTGGAAATTGTAACAGGAATTACAAATAGCAAATACTAAAGAGTTGCACAACATTTTAAAAAACATTACTAAAAACAGAACCATGGCACAGCTTTTATGAGTCTCCAGACCAAAGAAGTATACTATGTTAGACAGAGAATTACACATTTCAAAAAATAATCCAGTTAAAAAACCTACATAATTCCCTACTGTAAATGTATGACACTTCATTATTACCAAGCTTTCTTCAGGAAAAGTATAGAACTGAGAGATAGGTGCAGTAATAATGCACAGTCCTTGACAAAACCTAATTGAAATAACTTTTTCATGAATCTTTGCACCTGGAACACAATGCAAATAAAAAGAGCAGGCTGACATTTTTAATCTTGAACTTATTTGCTTGTGTTGCCATCACTACAGTGAAAAGCTAGAATAGCTCAAAAACACGTTCACAGAAAATGGAAAGCACAATACAACTTCCCTGGTAGGTAGCCCCCTTTCTCCAACCACAGTCTTCACAATTTTTCTCATTCCAGCACCTCTAAATTTCACAGCAAGACTACTGCCTTTAACATCTAAATAGCACTCCAGCAAACACGGCAGTCTAAGTTCTGAGACTCTACAGTGTCTTGCATAGTATGCAAGCTACACATTCAACTATGTGTGCTGAGCAACTATTTTAGACTTAGGCGTTTCACTGAAGGTGCACAATTCTAAACTTGCTCTTTAGCCTTATGGTAAGAAAAAATCAAATTATAAAAGAAGATGATTTAAATAACTCAATTTATCTATATTTTAGGTTTTTCTTAGACAAAAGATCAATGGATTTTCAGATATCTAAGGGTGGCAGCATACTTCCTTCCTGTCCCTGCTCACCTTCTGCCTTCCCTTTCATTCCTCAGAGATTTTTATTTAGGCTCAGCTATGACCAGAACTTGCCTTTGGAGACTTTGCTCCCTCATGAACATTTAAGACTAGTTATTTATAACTAGCTGTTGAAGTAAGCAACAGGCTATAGTGCTGATATCAGGAAAGCACTTTTTATTGCCCTTGCAAAAGAAATGTGCTTCAACCTGACCAATTATAAACCTGTAAAATCTGTAATTCATCCACAGCAAAATTACATCAAAGCACAACAGATATTTTCTCAGGATTTAAACTGCACAAAGTATTTATTAAACCCTGGCATGAGCTGGTTTCCACTAACCATACAGAATAAAAGCAGGAATTCCAGTGTTTCTTAATGCTTTTGCTGTCAAAGAGAAAGGATGCTTGAAATTTAATCTACAAAAGGCAAATTTAGCATGAGATATCCATCAGAGCTCCCTGCCCCCAAGGATGTGCCATCCAGTAAGAGACTGCATCATTAGGTACACACATACCAAATCTGCTCTCATTCTGACAATGAGTATTAAATAAACAAACAAAAAACCCAACCAAAACCCAAAAAAATTAAGTTCTGGCTTCTTTCAAGTTTTTTAGTATGGTACATGACATACAGGTCAACTTTTCCCCTTGGTCTGCAGTATTACAGGATTAACACAGACCCCGGTATCTGTAAAAGACAAAAGCTCCTTTTGCCACTACTTTCAGTTGCACATGACAGTCACAACCCTTCCTGAAAACTGCTGCTAATCCAAATCTAGTTCAAAGTCCAAAACACTCTTGTGATTATACTGTTATCAGTTTTGGATAGCAACATTCCTTGAGGCAAAGAAATTACTTCCTTTTTGTAAATGATTGTGAGACAGACTATTTTTCTAGCTTTACTCTCAGTTAAGAAAGCTGCACTGATCTATAATGATTGGTATGAAATATGGAAATTTCCTCCCAGATTAATCTGCCCATCATTCTAACCAGCCTGTATTTAAAGAATCAAATTCAAGAGCTGACTGAGGTGCTCTCTGAAATCCCAGTATCTTTTTTGCTTTTCTGAGGCTTCTTGACAGCCATTTTTTCAATAAATTTTTGAACCACTGTTACCACTGTGACAGTACAGGTGAGAGGACTGAGATTCAGTATTCCAAAGCTGAGAAATTCCAATGCCACTTTATTTAACACAGGCACTCAGAAATTTGAAGACTTATCTGCTAATACACAATATGAAAAATGTTTGTTTGACATGGACATTTATTTTTTAAGGGAATAAGACACCATGAAGTAAATAAATGACAGCAAAACACAGATTATAAAATATAGAAATTTACCTTGCTGAGTATTCTGTTCTTGAGTTCGATTCACAGTGAGGTCTAGAGGGCTATCCTGTTCTTCCTGAAGGGAGTTTTCCGTTTGGTTCATTTGGATACTTTTACACATCAGACTTGGTTCAAATGATGAACCATTTCTGTTCTCTTGAATTTTGCTACTTTTTGAAATGTACTCAATCGCAAACTGACGGATCATTTTTTTCATTAATTCCTGAGCAACTAGGGGAATGTTAGGATCACAGTTCTGAGGAAGATCTAGAAATAAAAAACACAGGCAACAGATATATTAAGAACCAAACTTTAATTACTTTCCTAATAATAAATACTTCCTATAAGCATGCAAATGTGTCAAACAAGTATATGTGTAATGAACATATTAAGTCAGATATCTAACAAGATTTTTTAATGAGTATTCCTAACTGGAAGTCACTTGGAAGAACATATTTAGTACCGATCAGTAATTTTTCCCTTACTCCTCTATCATAGCCTGTAAGTAAGAGTATGTGTGGTTGCATTACTTATAGGAGTCAGAACCTCTATTTATTGTTGGGAAATAAGTTGAATTGTCATTTGCAGACTTCTCATTTTGAATTTTGACAATAAAGAATTTTGAATACAAACCATGAAAGTTAACTAGGATATGAGCTAAACAGTTACTTTGAAAGAACAACCATAACAAAAATAATTTTGAAATGTAGTTCTATAGATTAGTCCTTTCATAATACAGAACAGCTGGAGTTTTGAGGAACTGATCTCAAATAGAAAAAGAAAGAAAGAGATGTGCTTCACTCTCAGATTATAATCCCCATTGTAGGTACAGAATAGAAATGTCAAAACTGATATGATGCTACTTGCAATGTCCCATACAATTTGTAGTAATACAAGCAATTGAATACAAAGTTCTAAACTTTTATTGTAAAACCTTACAGGATTTTCAGGACATTTTCAAAGTGCTAGCAATGAAAAACACTTGGAAGAAAAGTTTTATTTCCTATTCTAAACTGAGCATATCCTATTTTTTGCTTGTGTATGTAATGTTTCAATGGAAAGAAATATCTCATTTTAGAAACAGAAAAAAAAAAAGGATCAAACATGCAATACCTATGACTTTATTTTAGTGTTATCTATCAGCTAGAAAAAAAGTTACGCCTCTTATTAACAAGCATAACTGAAACTACAACTGTGAATCACAAAAAAGAATCCTATAGAAGCAACAGAAAAAACAAAATGTAAGTGTAACTTAGCATAAGTAACAACGTAATTAAAAACTCAAAGTAAACTGTGCTACTGCAGTGATGACTGCAGCACACCATTTCACAAGACAATTGACCATACTCAGAGATCCGTGGTCTCCCTTAAACTGGCAGTAGTAGTAGTACTTGCTTCACTATCCCTCTCTTCCTTCTTTCCTTCAACTCTACACCCCTCCTCTCACAATGTTTTAACCACTGCCCATCCTTGAGTTCACAGGTAATGAGTGGCACAGTTTTCAATCAAGAAGGGACAGGGATTTAAAGTGTGAACGTGATGAAGAAGAATTAGCTTTTAGGTAAACCCTGATTGCCTGGAGGAAACACCAAAGGACCAAAGGACTGGTAGTTACTGGGATAATAAAGTTAATCTGAAACAGACAAAACAGATGATAAACTGAGTTTTGTTTTTATGGAAGCGAAGAAACTGAAAGGACTGGGCTGGGTAGATGTTTGCATGCAATGTGTACATTTCCTAACGGAAGTTTGGAGGATCACACAGCATATTTGCTCAAGCATTTTATGCCAGTGAAGCTTTATTCATCTACTACCAAGAGAGCGACTGCCAGCACTGATCAAAGAATGCTGCTCAAGTTTAGGCTGATTGTGCAGAAGATCTTTTGTTTGTTTCAGGTTTATTTAAAACATATTCCATTTTGAGAATTCATTTCCACCAACAGAGCACTGCAAGGAATTACAAACCTGCACCTACGAGATCTGCTGGCTACAGCACACGAGAGGGCAGCTGACTGACTGCTCAGGTGCTTCCTTTCAAGACCTTTTGGTCGACCTCTCGGTTGTGCTTTCTGAGGTACAGTGGAACTCCAGCATTTGCAAGATGTCTTGGCTTTAAGAGAACTTACCCAAGGCATGACAAAACAAATCTGCTTATGGTTAAAGCTCTATCTTCTGACAATGTTTCCACCAGATCTCTACCAAAATACCTAAAATTGATAGGTGTTTCTTGAAGGGAGGTATGAAGTAAAATTCTAAATGATGAAAGATACCTACAAAGAGAAAGACCTCTCCCCACAATGTAACCTCCAGGCGTGGGTATTCTCTGTCTATATTGCTATTTCCTGATTCCTAAATAATGAACCCAATAAATGTTCAACTAGAATTTTATCATCCTAGAGACACACTTAGAAGTAAAGTAAAAAAATTCAACAACAGATATTGGAGCAGTAAGGCAACAGGTGTAAAAGTACTAATTATATACAATATACAATAAAAGAACACAGAAAGTTAAGAGATGAAATTAAATACCTGAATTATCTAGGAACAAAAGTGTTTGCATGAGAGGGAAATGGTAGTTCTAGACAATGAAATCTACTGATCAACAGCTTAGCTTAAAAACCCAAAAATTTGACTGCCTGTAATCAGAAACTCATACAAAATAAATGATACAAAATATTACAAAGACTGAACAGTCTACCAGACATGGTCTGGAATGACCCTGCTTATATAGAGCAATTGATTTGTTGCATGCACACAAGAAAAACTTCTTTGACAACTTCTGGGTAACAGGCGACGGTCAGTGCAAATGGGAGAGTTATTTTACATCCTGGTGTGATCTGTACTTCTAAGAAGCAAAAGACCAGAGAGTACAGGGCACCTACCATTAGCTGGAAAACACAACAGCCTGGAACGCATTTCTCCTTATTAATCACCATCCCCTGCATCAATTACTATAAAACTTCAAGACAAAACTAATTCAGAACTGTCAATTTTTATTGCCTTTCTATTCCACTTTAGACTGTTCACACTGGTAATAGCCAAGCATATATTGCTTTTAGACATCTGACGGAGAAGTCAGCTTTTCCATTATGCGCAAAGTCATCTATTAACCTAATCAGAATAATAAAGGATTTTTTTTTTTGTTCTTATTGTATTTTCTTTGGTATTAGTTTTATTTTTTCCCAGTAATTTCCAAATAGTCCCTATGAAAAATAAATGCAACAGAATTTCTCATATATTCAACTGCTACAGCTATTGGCAGTTTACAGATTTTAAGTTAATTTACTCTAAAGACATAATATGAGGGTGTGGTGTGTGTGTTTTAGAGCATATAATCTGAAAGATGAGCTCCTGGGGTGCATCTGAAATGCTCCTGCTGCTAAATGCATAGTCAATCTAAAGGGTTAGACTCAGGTAGTCTAAACTTATCTGCCATAAATGCAAATAGTGTTGCTATCACATCAACTGTTTTGTAATGTAAATCATTAACTGGTAAATCATGGTGGCAGTACCTTGGGAGGTCACTAGCAAAACTGCTTGTTCAAATAGTCATCTATGAGGTCAAATTTGGTTTCTCTGGATTTTAACTAGTTAGGTCTGGAATACTTCCATGGATGGGAGATTCTACAACCTCTAGTTGGCATGTTCCACTGCTTGCCTGTCCTCATTTTTTCTTACATAAAAAAGAACCTCTCATTTGAACTTGTTGGTAATCTGTCACTGTCCTGCTATGCACCATTGTAAAGACTTTGACCCTGTCTTATAATCACAGAATATCCCGAGTTGGAAGGGACCCACAAGGATCATCCCAGTCCAGCTCCTGGCCCTGCACAGGACACTCCAGGAGTCACCCCATGTGCCTGAGAGCATCATTCAAACACTTCTTGAACTCTGTCAGGGTTGGTGCTGTGACCACTTCCCTGGGGAGCTGTTCCAGTGCCCAAACACCCTCTGGGTGAAGAACCTTTTCCTGATATCCAACCTAAACCTCCCCTGATACAGCTTTGGGACCGAGGTTGACCTCAGGTCTTGGCACTGGTCACCAGGGAGAAGAGGTCAGTGCCTGCCCTTCCTCTTTCCCTCAGGAAGTAATAGACTGCAATGAGGTCTCTCCCCTCAGTCTCCTCCAGGTTGAAAAAGGCAAGTGACTTCCACCACTCCTTGTATGGTTTCCCCTTTAAAGCCCCTCACCATCTTTGCTGCCCTTCTTTAGACACTCTCTAATAGTTTAACATCTTTTTTATACTGTGGTGCTCAAAACCACCTCCAGCACTTGAGGTGAGGCTGCCCCAGCCCAGAGCAGAGCAGGACAATCCCCTCCCTTGCCCGGCTGGCGATGCTGTGCCTGATGCCCCCCAGGACAGGGTTGTTCCTCCTGGCTGCCAGGACACTGCTGGCTCAGATTCAGCTTGCCATGGACCACAACCCCCAGGTCCCTTTCCGCAGTGCTGCTCTCCAGCATCTCATTCCCCAGTCTGTTCCACCTGAACATGAGGAAGAACTTTACTGTGACCGAACACTGGAACAGATTGCCCGGAGAGGTTGTGGAATCTCCCTCACTGGAGATATTCAAGACCTGTCTGGATGCAATCCTGTGCAGAGAGGCTGGACCAGATAACACACTGTGATCCCTTCCAACCTTACCCATCCTGTGATGCATAGTGGTAATTTTCCACTACACAAGAAATTTGTAATTAGTCATACAAAATTTTTAAACACAATGAAACATATGTTGGGGCAAGAAAGGTATTAGATCTCTGAACTTAGTATCACTACCACATATTTCTTAATTATTATCAGCAGATGGCACCAGATATACTTGGTACAACCTGAATAGTTTTTTTAATAAGCTGTTTTATTAGCATCTGTGACTACAGCTACTTACAAAGTTTTAAATTTACATGCCTACATCTGTGCAAACTCCTATTTTTCACAGCTGATATAAAATACAAGGCAGCCGTATTTAGTCCATGGATCACGTACGTACATACATACAACTTCAAACCCAGTAGAACACTCTCTAAAGGTTTGGAATAAAAGTTAGCCCTGATGTTCCTCTAGTTCCTCTCAGATCACTGCAGACCCGATGTTATTAGGATAAAAGAAGGCTGAATTTGTATGATATAATCTGGTATTTTCTCCTTGTGACTGTCAAGGTAACAGAACGCAAGAGAAGAGTAATAAACCATGTAATTATGACTAATTGCAATGATTTATTCTAATTCAAAGCTCACATTTAGGATTAATACTTCCTCAGTTTATGTGCTGCACCAGCTTGCAACTATTCAAATCCGTACTCTTAACTCTTCTACACATTAGCATTATGTATGATCACTACGCTGCAACATCCATGGTGACAGATTTGATTGACAGTTTCCCCCTTGCACCTTACAATCCTGTGGTGTGAGCAGCGGGACTAAGAACACCTGACTGCTTCTCAGTGCATTTCCTGAATTCCCTCCATCTCTCCCCTTCTCACAAAAAAGCCATATTTCCTTGTAACAACCCTGCCTCAACAGCCACCAAACTGTCCCAGCAACATTCTTAGTTCTACTTGTAAAATTGTTCAGGTCACTGTCAGATCACCAGCACATTAAAACTGGAATACAACTATTTATTCTGAGCCATGTATCATGATTAGTTCAGTTAACTTGACTGATTAGCAAGCATACAAAAGTAATAAGGGCTGAGTTCACTCTTCTGTTCTCATAAGTGTTCCACCTTTTTTCTTCTGCTAGTAAGGTTGCAATTTTCACTACTCTATATACAGTCATATTTCTAAGAATCCTCTTAAATGTAGTTGAAATGATCAAGAAATTCAGAGTCAGTGAAGACAGTAACACTGGCAGGTAGGTGGTCAGCACAGAAAGTATGCTTTACTTCCTTAAGAAAGCAGCTGAAACCCCACTAAACATTCTTTCCTGATGAACTTAAAGAGGGCTAGCAAGGCTGTCATAAAAATTTACCACACAAACTGTATCAGAACTCTCAGCAATTACAGAAAACCTCCCAGATTTCGAAAGGACAAATTAGATTTCTTAATTATTAATAAAAATATTAGCAATATTGTCAATCATTATTAAGAAAAATATAAATAAATGAAAAATATTAATTGAACTGAACTGCAGGTATTGGATGAAATAGTGTGCACAACTCAAAACTACACTTCAGAAAGTAATACTGTTTTTTTAGTCCGAGATAATGTGTGCAAGATTACATTGTCACAGGTTTGCTAAATAAAATGTACATTGTCCAGGAATCATAACCAGCTTGTGACAGCTACACAACTGAAAGAGAACTACAAAAAGAACAGGAGGACTCAAAGTTCAATTCAGGTATATGGTTATGGTGTAAGAAAGCCATATTTATGAATGGAAACATTTTAGAACATAATAGGGATATCTAGAAATAGTGAAGAACTTTAAAAAGCTTACAGGAAAATTACCTTGGGGTGGGACACATGGCACTGAAGATACCTGACAGAGCAGCCCAGAAAATCTGGAAAGATTCAAATAATCTCAAATATTCTCCCTATAATTTTATGCCTCAATTCCGTAACTTCTACAAGAGCTTCCCATGTGTCAGTCTTCTCTTGGTGGATCATGTCCTGAAGATACAAGCTGATTCACAACTGTTTTTGTTTTTTTTAAAAGAGGTCACATTAGTATTACATGGAAAAATGAGCTTCTAAGAATACACAATGTGGATTACTAGAAAGACAGAAAATTAATAGTCCGTGAACAAAATGTCGGATTGAGATTTTAAACAACTGCGGTTCTGCTATATAACAACGATCACATGTCACATTCTATAATACTCATAGTACAAAAAGACTTAATATATATTTTCAAAATCATCCTGTGTTTTTCCCTTAACAAAACAGAAAAGTTGAACTTCAGCATTATGTAAGTGGAAAAGTACCACAGCCTACACCGCTTACACCACCAAAAGGGTAAAGAGAGATGTCACACTTTGGAAAAAAGCATCTGGGTTTCAGATACATTGTTTAAAGTATTTTCATTAATCAATGTTTGATGACAAGAAGCACTCTGGATTTGATGAGGTGTCTGCTGAGCAGAGGACTTTCCCACAGACAACTGACTACCAAACTGGTCTTTCACTAATACATAGTGAAGTTGGGCTCCTAATGGGAAGACTTTGTTATTTACAGCATCTCAAGAGTTTACCCATTTTGGCAGTAGGTCTATCATCTTCTGTCCCAGATTCTACAGATGAATTGTCATATGTTAATGTCTGAAAGCTGTATGCTCCAGACAACAATATATCATGGCTGCATATTTTGAGACCTTCAGAACTAGCTTCCTGATATACAAAAAAACCCCTCAAACCCACAAGCAAATCCCCTCAAACTAGTCTGCAAATTAAAAAAGTCATATACTAATTTGTTTGAAATAAAAGGTTAATGGGACCAACAAATGCAACTCTCACTAGTCTTAGAAATTGTTCATAGAGGCCTGAATTAGTTGCAATAGTAAGAAAGCAGATCATCTTGAGGTGTTTGCAATCCAAACAAGTGTTACTCCATTTTAAAGGCAGCCAGCCAAGAGTTCTACATTCTTCTGACAACAAGAGAACATCTGGTTTAGGATCAGGTATAAGAACTATTCCTTAGCTAAATAATTACTGGAAATTTTTAAAATTCCTTTCTTCCTAAGTGGATAGTCAAACACAAAAACCTACAAAAATTCAGAAGGCAGACTTGGGATTTTCTTGATATAACTCTTCATCTTCCTCCTAAAATCCAAACCAGTTACTTGAATACCTCATAAATTAGTTTCACATGCCCATTACAACTTCTTTTCCTTTTCACTTCTGGTAATTTGAACAACTTAAAGACTTTGCTAAAACCTGAACTGAAGCAATATCCTTAGTAAATTATTACCCAAGAACACAGAAGTACTTCAGAGAATCACAAAAACAAGTGGAAGTTTTATTTTTCAATACACAAAACCTTTTTAACCTAGCATTACTGATCTGGCAGATCAAACCTAAAGAAGATGCTAAAAGCCAAATGCTCTTCATGAAAAGCTTCACTTAAAAGTCAGTCACTCTGCTCTGGTGAGGTCAAGCCAAGTTTCACTTCTCCCATGATAAAAGTTCCTCTCAAGAAGTATCAAAAGAGATCATCTGCAGCAGGAGCATAAAGCAGGCGAACATTGAGAAACATTACACACATCCAGACCAAGAAGAGATCTGACAAAGCAGAACTTTGAAGGAATTAAAATACCTGCCTAGGGAGATGCCACACAACTAGGCCCGAGATGAAAACATAAGATTTTAAGAATTAACGAGGTGCCAACTTAATTGGACATTTTATTTCAAATGGACAATAGCTGGTTTGAAAGAAAGCCAAGAGTCCAAAGGATGGACTCAAAACGCTATTGCACTACATTTCGTATTCTTTAAAATGCAAAAAAGCAAAATGTAGACTGAGCAGACACAAAGTCTGTACAGAAAAAGATTCTACACATCCCAGGTTCAAGGGCATAATAATCTCCCTGCTACAGTAATGAAGAAGGGAGAAAACTAACTTTGCTTTTTTCTTCCACCTGTATGAAGGAAGAGAATGTGTCTAACTCTTTGTTTTTAAAGCAAGAAATAGCTGTCTATCTAGCCATACTCAGATATTCTGACATCCACACACACCTACCAAACCCAAGGAAAATCAGAAAATTGTAGTTACTGTATTCACAGTAACTTCATTCACATTTTTTCATTTACATGAATTTAAGGAAGAAAATGAGTATTTCTGCTGCCATTGACAGTGAGTAATCAAGTAACTTTCATGAACTAAACTGACTTGTCACTCACTCATGTACTGCTATATCTTGTTGAGTGTCAAAGAACAAGAACAGTCAAAGAATTAATGAGCTACTAAATACTATATTTTGACAAGAAGTTTTAACCGCCAACTTAAATGTATGTGAAGGAGCAACTTTTGAGCAAGAAGATCCCAAATTCTATTTTGCAATCTGCAAAACACATTCTCTCGCCTAAAATAGTTTTCCTGTTGAAAACCAGAAGTGAGAATTTAGGAACAGAAAATGTTTAAATGCTTAAAATTCCAGAGAATAACACCTAAGGTTGGCATAAAAATACACTAGCAGCTCATGGTGAAAAGAAAAATCCAATACAATTTATGAACAGGGATTCCAGAGAATGGCACATAATGAAACAGGAAAAAGAGGAATGGCAAGTAGGAAGAGTAGTACTTTATTTGGTAATTCAAGTAAGAAAAAGATTAAGGAAAACCAAAGGAATAGAAAAGAGAAACAGCAGAAACAACTATTTCAGTAGATAAATAAGAAAATACTTAAGAATCAAAATTACCCTGAATAATTTGATTCTTTTAGATTTTTTGTCATATTTCATAATATGAAAGACATGCTTTTATTACCTTTCTTTCGAAAGAGTGCATTTAGATAGTTTTCTGCTTGGCATTCAATCTTATCAGTGTTGGACTGGCCCTGAGATGACAGTTCCTCTGTAGGCGTTGACTGTGAAGAACCGAAAACTGATGCACGATCCTGGAAAACACATGAAGATCACAGCATCTTTCAGAAGTTAGTTTGCTGGTAGTATAGTAATTAAATTACTGAGCTATGAAATGGAATAGAACCACTAAAATTAAACTATCTTGAGTCAAAATGCAGAATTAACTTATATGCAAAATTTCAATTCTCTGAAATTGAATACTAAATACTAAAAAATGAGTGTTGGGGAGTAATGCTTAATATAATGCTCATACTTACACTGGCTGTTTCTTTGTGTAAATTACAAAAGGAACATTTCTCATCCATAGACCAGTCAGTTAGCTCTTCTGGCTCACAGTCTTAAAGGAAGAGAAGAAAGCTAGATGTTTTAAACAAGCAAAAATGAATTTTGAGAACAAAATACACATCCTAAAATTCTCTTTAATAAATTCCATCAGTAGTATGATATGTAGTTACTGGTACAATGCATTCAGTCATATTCAATTCTTTAGGTATTTTCAAATTTTTGTCTGACTTGTACAGCTCAACCTACAAACAGGAGAGTGTCTTTCTTAAAAGGCAAGGTAAACTCATGTAATTCAATTGATTACCTGTCATAATTACTGGAGGCATCTGAATACTGCAATGAAAGCTCTGAATTGCAGACATCATTCTTTCTAACTGAAGTGTGCAAACTTGTAGTAAACTAAGCTAGAAATTAGGATATGGACTCCTCACCATGTGAGCTACATGCACTGGACTTATAGTATTTTAATTTATTTGATACTATCAATATGGGTAAATCAAAGACTTATACTTGCAGCGCTTGATTTATCTAGGAAAGTACTTCTATATGTTTTATCAGAAAATGTACTTTGGTCTAGAGAGACTTAGACTTATTATACTGCCTATATCAAATGCAGTTTTCTACTGAATGGAGACACATCATCTACTTTAAACAAGTTACTAAGCTCCATTTCAAAAATGAAGCGTTTTCAACAAACACCTTTCTCTTCATGAACACCAGTTACTGTAAAATTTTTCCCAAACCAACTGTCTAATAGTTAAAACTAAGCTTCTAATTTCTTCTTTAAAATGGCAACTTATTCCAGTTTACTTTTGTGGCAATATTATTCTTGTACCCATGTAACTGTTTAGGCATTTAGCACCTTTATGCATTTACAGAGACAATAATTATCCCCTTTACACCTCATTTTGTGGCTAATCTAGGCCACCTGGTTTTCCTCATGAGATTCAACTCAATCTCTTCTGCACAAGTCGCACTTGAACACCTGTTTGTTCACTGAACATGGGGACCAAGATCTCAAGATGATGTCTTTTACCTTTACACCAGATTTCCTCACACTGCAGGCAGTACTTTTCCTACAGTATCCTAGTTATGTAGCAGTCTTTATCAGAGCTGCAGTGTTTTGGCATGTGAATACAAACACGATTAACTACAACACCAAGGTTTTCTCAATCCTATTCATTTCCAGTTCCTGTGTTTACAACCTAAACAACTTTTTCACCCCTGCACCATTAATTACCAGGTATGTTTCCTCCTTTTCTCCACACCACTAAATTACAATCACAGTTCTATTTAGGGAGGTTCTTCAGATTATCTGCTTTCAACAACCCATGATGGTAGCCTGATCTTGGCTGGCTGCCAACCGTGATGCTCTCACTCCCCCTCCTCAACAGGGGAGGGGTGAGGAAATAAGATGGTAGGGGAGAAACTTGTGGGTCAAGACAAAGACAGGGAGATCACTTACCAATTACTGTCCCAGGGAAGTCACAATCAACTTGGGGAAAATCAATGTCATTTATAGCCAATAAAAACAGATTTGCATAATAAAGATGGGGAAACACTAAACCACCTTACCACCCCTTCTTCCCAGGTTTCAGCTTCACTCCTTCATTCCCGACTCTTCTACCTCCTCCCCCACCCCAAAGAGTGCAAAGAGAATGGGAAACAGGCAGCCCTCAGTTAAAAAGAATTTCTCTCTGCCACTTCCTTCTCTTTTTTCCCTTGTTCCAGCATGGGGTCCTTCCCATGAGCTACAGGCCTTCATACACCCCTTGTTTCTGCATGGGCTCCTCTCTATAGGCTGCAACTCCTGCCAGGCCTGCTCCAGCATGGGAACTGTAGCTGTACAGCCATGGGCTGCAGCTTCCTTCAGGGCATCTCAACCTGCTTCAGTGGGTCCTCCAGGGGCTGCAGCGCGGACATGTGTTCTGGCATGGTCCTCCATGGGCTGCAGGTTCTATGTGCTTCACCATGGTCATCTCCATGGGCTGCAGGGGAATCTCTGCTCCAGTGACCGGAGCACCTCTCCCCTCTTCCTTCTCTCACCTTGCTGTCTGCAGGGTTGTTTCCCACTGCCCACTGTCCTCCACCCTCCTCCCTCAACTGCTGACCTTTTATTTCTTACCAAACATATTATTAAAAAGGCAAAATCAGAATAAAATTACTCCAAAGAAAAATGGTTCTCCAGTTGAACACAAACATAATGGAAGTAACTCCATATTATTACTTAAATCTAGTTTACTTGGCTCTAAGATACTAATTTACAACAGAATTTTGTATTAATGTGTTATATGCTTTCAGGGATGCAAACCAGCAGTTTTTACAGGTTGGGCAGCTGATGATCACAAGCAGACATAGCATTTTTCTTGGCTAGACAGTAACAAGAGATAATGAGTAATTTTTGCTGAATTAATCTAGTTCTCCCAGCCTGTTAGAGATATTCCTTTAAGATGTCCACAGATGAAAAAAAACAACAATGTTCCTTCGTAACAAGTTCATTGTTTTCCTTGCAACCATGAAAAATCTATTTATGAACCTTGGGGTTCTATACCTAACTCTAAGACAGGTTTTATACTTTCAGAGAAATTCTTCTGCCTTGGAACCCTGAATTTCCACTAGTAAAAGTCAAACTAGAGAGTAATCCTTGTGTATTGCCAAAAAAGCAAACCCTGAGAAACAGCTCTATGTAACACTAAACCTTTTATTCAAAGTACTGTAAAGCATGTACAACATATTAAGTCTGCCAGTGAGCTAAGCAAAACTGACATCAGATAGCAGATATATACAAGATAAATTAAATGCCTGACAGCCAACAGTGTCAGGTCACCACCACAGGAAACATACTGAGATCAGTATTAAGTTTTTAACTACAGATAGGCAGCCATACTCTCAGAAAAATCAGAGGCAGAGACAGCACTTTAAGCAGAACAGTCTTTCCTCAGCTGCACTGAATTTAGGATGACAACCATCTTCCCTCCCCATTTTATCTTGCTTGGGGTCAGACACTGAAAGATTTGCAGACAATGTCTAACACTTGCCAGCCCATGAGAAAAAGTTGCTTAGGCTGTGCAAATAGCATTTTAATACTAAACACAGCGAAGGTTATTACTTGAAACCAAAACCATTTCGCACAAAGCTGTTCAACTTATTTCCGTTTATTAAGAATAAAATGGCGAACTTTAAAAAAAAAAATTATTTTTCATTTCTCAAGACACTCAAATCTTTGTTTCCCCAAACCACTTTTCCCAAGGAGAAATGCCAAATTAAGTAAATTAATTCAGACATCTGTAGTACTGAACAGATACCATGTTTACATCTTAAAATATCAAATAATTGTCTAGGAAATCTAAATACAAAATAGCTTAAAAAAATACAACCCTTATTTTCCAGTATTTTCTGATTATAATAATGTCCCAAAAGATCTTCCACCTATTTGTGACAATTTTGAACATATCACCCCCTTTCCTTTTATATAGCACTACTGCTTCCTAATAAGTACATTGAAACAGCTGAAGTGTTTACCATGTCCTTCATATTTTTAATTTCATAAAAACTCCAATTCTATTAGATTTGTGTTTCTAATGTAATTTTTCATTACTAGAAATATTCCAAAACAACAGAAGGAAAAATAAAACCTTTCATCTTGTATATAGAGGATTTTTTCCTGGCAGAGAAAGAACAATGAGACCTGCTTTTCTCTAACAAGACATAACTTCTCCTCAGTGGCTAAGAGAATAGAACCCCAGCCCATAATCCCCCAAAAAAGAAAGTACACACATCCACCTGATTAGAGGAAAAGCTTTATAAGTTTAGCTAACTATCCATAAGTAGAATGCAAAGTATGACAATTTATATGTGAATCTACTTAGCTGAAAATGGGTATAAGGAAAGGACTAGAAAGCCCTAAAGATTCAATGACATAAGAAGCCTCAGTTCAGAGCATGAACCAAGGTCAGATGCCAAGATACAGAACTTGACACCTTTGCAAGCAGAAGCTGCAGAATCCAAGCAGTCAGGAAAAAAAACCTGGTGCTGGATAATGGTGACAAGAGCCATTAAGCAAGTTCAAAGTAAATCTGACATATATAAGAATTTCTAGATACAAAAAAAGGTTTACAAGGTAGTTTCTTTGAAAAGTATAATAATCTAGTAAAATTGAAGTGAACTTTTTACCATTTAAATTTTTCATTACAATTCATTATTCACTCAAGTAACTTTAAGAGCATACAATACAATAATGTAGTCCGTAGATCAAATACTATCTCAAGACAGAACTAAGGAGGAAATATATCGATCATGTTATGTTTTATGCACATTATTGATTTTTTTCAAGTCACAATAGGTAAAGATGACAACAACGTAAGAGAAAAATGCCATTATAGGTAAGCAGCATATATTTAAGCCAATTCTCACACATTTCTGCACAAGAATGCCACATAATTTCTTGAGGTATGTTTGAGGAAACATACTGTTGGCTGCTAATGAGCCATAATATTTCATGTTGACAATATTAGTTCTGTGGTTATGATGAGGAAAATGAACAGCTTAAAAGATACAGTAATTCAGGCACATTGCTTAGAGTCTAAAAACATGAGCTCTAATTCTACCAGCCCTATCTTTTAACTAAGGTGAATTATTTACTTTATGTCTTAGTTTCATTATCTGTAAAGTGGAAAGTGGCACTTATTTGTACAAACTTTACTTGAGAGTTCTGTATTAACTTTACAACAAAATTCAGATCTCAAATCAGAAATAGCCCTGCATATACTATACTAATGATACAGCTGACCTCTACTGTGCCAGTATAAACAATTTCACATGGCATTATTGACATTACAGATATTTTATCTATAAAAATGAACCAAAACTAGTAAGGCAAGGTGGGAATCCCAACATACCATGCCATCACTCTCATCTTCAGTTGGCTCCAGAACTAAAATCAATTTTATAGATGTATCAAACATGGAAAAAGGCTTTAATTGTTAAAGAACTCTTGCACATTACTGACAAAAAATTACAGGAATTTAAATAAAAAAGCTCTCAAACTTTACATTTTAGATAAACACGAATTTAATTTACAAGACAAAGTCACAAGGGCATTCAGTAGCAAAGATATGCATGCAAAGGAAATACCAGATTTTAAATAGGTAAGAAATCTTCAACAGTGTGAGGCAAGTAAGTTAAAGTTAAAACTTTACCCATAAGACAGCTCAAATACCCAGATATGTGAACTTTAAAGGAGCAATATATACTTTACTGTGCAGCATATCAGGCTCCTTAACTGTAGCATTTAGACTTTGGTCACTACCTCATTAGCTCAGTACTTTCTGCCTCCTTACCCAAAAGGAAAAAAAAAAAAAAAAAAAAGAGAGAGAGAAAAGGAAATGTAAATCCTTTGATACAAAAAATAGAGCTTTAACCACGAATCAGCGTAAAGCCCAATACATACAACTTATTGGAATTACAACCAGAAAAGAAAAAATGATACTGTACACTTACAACAATACCCTGTTTCCTTTTCAAATGTGCTTGCTTATCACAGCAGATAGGAGTGTTAGTCATGAAAACAAGCTTTAATTCAAATGTACGTATTTTTAAAATGCTTTTATGTCTTATTAGTGGCATGACTAGCTTGAGACTGGAAAAAATATTCTGAAAACACCAGCAAAGTAGTATTTCAAGTTCCCCCCTTTCCTCCTGCAAATACTGTTATGCGTATGATAGAGGCCAAGGAACTTGCACATTACGAAGAGGATAAAATCATAACCAAAAGTATTCTAAGCAAAGATATACAGTACATGCCACTCTGCCTCATGTACTAGCACTACGTAAGTGATATGCTCTACAAATTACACTATCAGACAATGAATTGTAAAAAAATGAGATGGAACATTTTGAAGGTTTGATAACAGAAAGAACATTTTTTTAAGTCATAAAATGAACTTGGAAAAAACCACTTCTTTCAACACTTCAAAGCAATTTTTTGATGGATAATCCGCATGTTGTCAGACAGATAAATCATTCCATACTTAACTAAAGACTTATGTGTTATTGACAGCTATTCCAGCAAAACCAAACCCACTTGGACTAATGCTAGGTCTTATAAGGGTAATGGAAAAGGTGTGTGTGTATATATATATATATATACACACACACACACACATAAATAAAGATATGACTTTATATATTCACATATAAAATATTATGAAAATAAAAAGCTTGGTTTATATATCAGACATTAAAAATATTAATATATAAAATGCTTAAACTTTCTTGACCACTACAAGACCAAACTAGCATTCACTACCTTCCTGTTACTGATTCATGTCAATAGGAAGCTGAGCAGCTTGTCTTCCCTTTCTAGAGGATGCTCAAAAACAAAGTAGGAGATGCACTATTCAAGAAGAGTAAGTTTTTCTCATAAGAGCTTCTCAGAAAAGCTTAGTTAATCCAAATTCCCCTGTATGGGAACAAAACCTAGGTATCATTCATCCTAGTGTTTTGCTTAGGCACAGGATTGACAAGAAAATGATTAAATGAACATTGGAAAGAAAAGCATTGAAAGATTTCTTTCTTCAAATTCAATATATACTTTAAACTACCTTTAGCTAAAAGAAAAACCAGTACATTAAGGTCATTGCACTAAAAGCTGGCTCATTTACCTTCAAATAAACTGAGGTCTCTTCGTAGCCTTGGTCCATAAAGCCCTTCTAAAATACTTTCAAAACCTGGAGACAAAAGAAACATTTAAAATAGTAAATCAAAAGTTTCTTAAAAGAAAGCAAATTCCAAAGAACTGGCAACAAATATCCTTAAATTCTGAGAGCAATTCCAAAAATTGTTAGGTTTATCACACAAATATTTACTCCTTCCACTATAGCACTACTCAACAGCATTAGAAGATAAAAGTAAGACAAGGCAACTGCCATCTGCCCACAATCAGCCTATTAAGCCATGCCCCAACAACCTCATTAGACTTAAAATAACTACCACAGAATCTTAAAGGTGGGAGGATTAGTCTCAGCTCTATGCAAGTGAAGCAGTTTCTCTCTTACCCTGAGAATCAGTCATGCACAGAGAGGGGTAAAATAAAGAGAAAAAAGGGAAAACTTCAAGATCAGAAACTTCTCATTTATGATCTCCTGAAACTATATAATCTGAGGAGGCTAATATTACTACAAATGGAAAAAAGCAAGCTTCTTTTGCTTCTGATACCATGACAGTGGCTCTCTAGTCCTCTGTATCCGTACAAAAACGTTTTAAAATTGAGGATTAGATAAATCCAATTATTTTACAGATTTACCAGCTAGTCTGTTTAGGTATTTGGTAAAAATCACATACTTCAATAAGGGAGATGAGACACAGAGCAAATTAAATGATTGAAAAATAAAAATTAAAAAAAGAAGCATGACAACTGATGAAATATGGTGAGAATTTACAGCATCAATGTAACAGAAGTTTTGTTCAATATAGATAGAGCTTCCAAGTGCCCCCCTTTCTCCTTCCAAATAATAAGCTTATTTGAAAATAAGAGGATAATTCCAAGCAGCATTTGAAGGTTCTCATTCCTTATACTAAAGGCCTGTCTGTATTATATATGCAGCTATTTATTTTACAGAACTTTGCAAGACTATTTTATCATCACACCACATAAAAGATACCAGAATCTTCAGAAAACAACTACCATCAACACAGAACATTCAGAATCACAAAATCTGCTCATCATGTGATGCCTTTTAAGACAACACAACATCCTGTTCTCTCATCAAAAGTTATATTTACTTTTTGGTTTAGATTGTATGTACACTAGTATAAGGAAGAATAAATATGTACCGTATCTAAAGCAGACAAGGGAAGCTGTCTTAACACATGGGAGCTGCTCAGTTTGAGAAGTCAGATTTTGTTAAAATTTGTATTACAAATTTTAATATATGGGCTATACTGTGAAATTCAATTATAATCTCTACAAATCTGTAATTTGAGCTATAAATGGATTTGTATCTTTATACCTTGAGCTATATGGATTTTATTTGTCTCTTTTCTTTGTAATAAATACAGTACTATGAAACAACACAAATTAAACAACAAAACCACTGTCCTCTCATGAATATATATACACACATTTTAAACAGTGTACAAGAACTAGAAAGCAAAAAGCCCAAGGCCCAGGCACACGCTAAAATTTACCCTAAGGCATCATCCACCAATTCTTAGATTCAATGTAATATAAATTCCCATATTAGCATTGCACAAATTCCCTGTTTTTTTGGCTTCAAAGGGTTATGGACTAAAAAAACAAGAGAATTGAAGCCTGAAGATAGCAATTCTCCAAACACAACAGACTGGAAATACAAAACACGCCACGTGTACTGCTGTGACCATTAATGTTACCGACTGTAAGCCATTTCAGGTCAGCAGCTAGTTAGGTTCTGGCAAGTTACTGTCACTGGGTAAAGAAATGAATGAAGTAGCTCTTGGAGACAACTCTGCTCTATTTCAAAAGAGCAAACACCGACTCCTATTTCTTAGGACTTTGTCAATCAAACAAAAGGAAGCTTGTTTAGCATCCCAGTAAGCACCCAAAACCTCCCTGGCTCTTTGGACACCTACCCCCGTCCCAGCCGTGGAGGCTGTTACTTGTTTCTGCCTTTTCTTCTGCCCTTATCCGCCTGCCCTACTACCTGCTCCTGCTGAAACAAAACCACGAGCACACAAACTCCAGCTCTGTGAAGCAGTCTGTTAAGGAAGAATGCAATTTCCAGACTTCCATACAGCCTGTATTAAAGATGGCAATTAGCACACTGTGGGGGTAGTAGGGCTTTTTTGCGGTTTGTTGTGGGTTTTTTGTTTTTTTTTTTTTTTTTTTTTAATAACCCTGAGGAAAGGACACACCAGCCTGCTTCTCTGCTAATTCATCAAACTTCGTTGCATCCTACCCATCCAAACTGTTGCTCCTCTTCAAAGTCTTACAGAACTTTTCCAAGGAGCCACAACAGTTTCCCTGCATGATCATTTGCTTCCTCATCCTTGGATACTGGATGTTTTCTTTTAAGAGCACATTTACTTTTTAAAAGCACATTTACTTGTACAACCTAAAATCAAGAGAATCCTTTTCCAGACCTTACACTAAAACTTCCTTAGAAAGCACCTGTGCTGCTTCCATGCTCCACAAAGTACTTCTGCTGACTTTCAGCAGAATTAATTGAATTTTAGCTTAACCGAAACATGAAAATATGTCTTAGTTTCTAGTACTGATGAATGAATGCTGGCAACGATTCCTAAAATGTAACCATCTCGACACAAGCAGTTCAATAAACCTTTGTTTTTCTTCTTGAGTCAGTATGCTTATGCAAACAGTACTAGCAGCTTCGCAACTCTCCAGAACCTGAAGAGCCTACAAAAACCAGTCAGAAATACACTTTACTTGTATTTCTTATGATTCACTAATGGAAAAAATCTGCTTTAAAGTAATTTTACAGAATTTTCTGTTTCTTGGTTGTCGATTGCCTCTTTGACTCCAAACTGCCTTTTAAAACCATTACTTGAGATCTGACACTTTCTAGCTCCAAACTGAAAAGCAATGCTTGGCTCTATTAACTTGCAATACCCCAATCTGTCAAACTCCTTCTTTCTCTAATAAACTGATCATACTTTTGTGTAGAAAGAATCAGCTTTCTTTATTACTTGACACCTTTAAAATCCAAGATAGGCTCCTCCAACAGTTTTCATAAGTAGAAATTCATTATACAGCTAGTCTCTTAACCCAGTTTGCATTTCTCAATAAAGCTGTGAACAGGGCTTTTTCCCCTATATTAAAACTCTCCCTACCCCCCTCCCCCCACCAGCTCTACTGCTTTCCTCACTCCGGGCCGGAATAGGACAGGAACTCCCCTTAACGGGGAGGCTGAAGCTGTGACCTCCAGCAACAGGAAGGGGGCTCTCTTTTTCCATCAGTAGCTATTCAGGTACCAAAAAAAGGCAAACAGCCCAGGAACAAGTTCTATCAGGTTTGGTGTATAAGCCTGATCCATGGGTCACAGCCAAGGCCACCAAAAGGAAGCAATAGGTGACAGTAATTGCAGACTTCTATGGGGTTTCTGCCCAGCAGCTAGACTAGATGTCCTAGAAGTTCAGCTGTTTGTCTCTGGTCCAAACCCAGAACGTTACAGAGAAACTCTTATGGCACATCTGGCCATTGCAATATCATCTGCTGTCCACCTAGCTGGCCACCATGATACTGCCAAAAGTGATCCTCAGCAGACCAGAGCTAACTACAGGAGCACAGGGGCAATGGTGAATGACACCAGGTGTCGGTGTAATAAATACCAGAGCCAGGTGCTGATCCAGGGTGAAGGCCTTCCTAGGGAAAACAAACATCCTGTGGGATCAACATCTGACTACATGGCTGCGGGCAGGACTTCAGCTCTTAACACATTAAAATACTTTGAGAAACAGTGCTTGAGAAAGACAGGATCTATTTGACAATGCAAATCATCATTGCCAAGGGGCTTGCCTCATAATGAGGTCTTCAAAGTAGGTTTGTCAGGAAAGTGGAGACTGAAGCCTAGAAAAGAAGAGAATGGCAGAGAGGGTAAATGCACACAAGGACCTTACAGTCCCCCTAAACAAGTGGCATAAGCAAGGACCTTGAGTGGCTGTATTCGAATGCATTCAGGGATTATAAACCAGAGCACGTAACAATCTTACTGGTGAAACAGTTCACACAACTGCACAACTGTAGTAGATGGATACTGGCTTTTATGAAAGGAGAAGTGAGAAAGTCAAGGACAGTGATTAGACTTTAACAAATGGAGCCTCAGTGTGGAATGGGCTATAGGACAGTCGAAAATCTAGAGGTCAGGATTCAACCAGGTGAACATCTGTTACAGACTGTACAGCCTTGCCAATCTGCCAATCTTTTAAAGACAAACTCTTCAAAAACCAAAAATACCGCAAAAACAACCACCACCATTATTAAAAAGAAAAAAGGCTGCACAATAATGATGATATATGCTGGAAATGCAACATGCCAGTGCACAAGCAACCCAGGAGATTCTGTGGTGTCTGGATGACAAGCCTGAGGTGGTGGACAAGCTCAGGAGGCACTATCGGCACTATCTAGCTGCTACTCATCATTAAGAGTTAATCAGTGATGTGACATTTATTAGTGGTCTTGGCTGCAGCAGCCATGAGATGGAACGCAAGATCCCAAGGGAAGTGAGGAACTTGAATAGCTGAGTAATCTTCTGTGGGCCTAATAGTCATTTACACCCCTCCCCCAGGACAGGGGGAGTGCAGTGGAACTAGAAGTAGGATGCTGTACTGTCTTGTCTGAACCAGAGAAGTCTTATATGGGCCAAGGGTCTGTGGCAAGGTTTTTCTTGAGCTACCCTACCATTTTTTAAAGTCAAAGGAATTGCAGGCTGAAGAGCAATTACCACTACTGAGCAATTAAAAAAAATGATACTTTGTGAATTAATTCCAGTGTGTTACTTTAACCGTCTCTACAAGTTTACTAAGATTTAAAACAGGATTATTAAATCCAAAGGAAGTCTTTAGACCGTCTTCACAACTTTTTATTTAAAATCTTCTTCAAGAGAGCCTACCTTTCAGCTGCCCACAAAACTTAAATCAGGAAGTTTTCCAAAATGTTTTATCACTGTAAACTACTTAATGTCTGAAACATCTTGAAGTCTATCTACACATTACAGAGCTGCCACATATGAACAGTGCACGCTGTAAAATTCTTTGTCATGAATAAAACAGAGTAATAATTAAATGGATACATTCCATGGGAAGCTATGCACCTTATACACACTTGGAGGTACTCAAGGAATACACAAGGACTCTTCCTCATGACCAGATACAGCCTTTCTTCATCCTAAGGCTCAGCAGCAGCAGCACAGTTCTGTATTATAAAAGCCTCTTCCATTCAGAAACTTGTAAGTAGCCACATGGTCCCGGTCACCATGGAAGCAATCAATATCCTATGCTGCACTGAGCCTAGAGAAAATCATGAGGTTAAAATTTACAGAAATTTTAATGTGAAGTTGGTCTAGGTTAATTTTGGACAGATATAGTAATTGAACAGTTATACAATACAAATTGAGGTCAGACAGGTTTAGCTATACATTGGCTATTGTTTTTCCAAAAACTTTATCTCCATAATGTTTCTAAGAGGAAATAGCTACTTTAGCCTTGGAGTTTAATTCAACACCTTCTCAAACTGCCCATCTCCTCCTTCCCTCCTCACATCCTCTAGGTGAACAGAGACAGCAAGTATGTTTTCAAAAAATTTGAATGACTCAGACTACGTGTTAGAAGAACCGCCAAAAAAAGAATAAATGTGCAATAAACAGAAGCTGACATTTGACTACTGCTTTCAAATGCACCACTTGATGGGTCTGAAGATATGAGAAGTACTTACTCAACCGTTGGGAAAGGGGACAGCAGTATATGCAGAGTTTGCATTAAAAAGTTTTTGATAGGTTTGGTACACTCTCTATATATCATACTAATTTCTTGATTCCCCTATTCTTGTATGTGGTCCTATTAACTTCTGTATTTGTATGTTCTTTTCAAATGAAAGTCTGTTTCATAAAAGCAGATATATTTCCTTTCCCCTCTGACTCTTCATTCCTTCTGCAGTCTTTTTATCTTCCCCTTTCCATGTTTCTGTTTAAGAAGTAATCCAATCCTAGGGCTTTAGCTACAAGGCTTTTTTTTTTTTTTTCTTAAAGCCTACTGTATTTGGGACATTTAACTAAAATTTCATCATAATTTGTTAAAAAAATTTAACAAAGCCCTTTTTATTTGTTCTTTCATTCAGTGCCAGAACACAACAATACTAAATCTCAAAATGGGCCTCACAAGACTTCTACAAGCTATAATAATTACAACTGATGCAAGGGGCACTTGTAACAGGGTAACTGGGAATCCATAGCTACCGTGCACTTAGACTCTGAGTTTAAAATAAGGAAAAAACCCCAAACAACATTGAAGGAAAATCCTAATAAAAACACTGTAATGCAGACTGTCACCACACCAAGCCACCTAAAAAACCCTTTTGGCTTATACTTGCTCTCCCCTCCTCTGATCTTCTGCAGCTTTTCCAGTTTAGGGAAGGATAAGCTTTTCATCAGTTCATCTGCTCAAAGATAAAAGTGAAACTACTTCTAAATAAATTCACTTTTGGTTTGATATTTTTCGAAACCATAAAGACTTTTATTCCTACCTCTGGATGCATACTAGAAGCAGCAGATAAATGCTCCTTACAGGAATAGAAAAAATTTAAATGAAAGAGGGAGACGCTTATCAAGATTGCTCATCTGATTCATAGTTACTGCTCTACTTTTCACCTTAATGTGAAAGGTTATCCTTTAGTTGAGATCCAGTTCCTCTCTAACTATGCGTTAAGGAATTCGGAAGATTCTGGGTGCAGGCAAATTAAGTTTTCCTTCCTTCCTTCTTTTCCAGCATTTCCTCAGTTAGGCACAGGGTAAGACTGCTGCACACCGCTTTGAAGGACAGGGCATGCACATGTATTTTTACTACAATGAAATGAGACTTAGATTTAAGCACTACAGCCTCCGGAGGTATTGCAGGAAAAAAAGAACCTTGCGGCTCTGTAAAACACAGTTTTGTTAAACCACCTAGGAAAGTTAGCAGAAGTGTATGTTGAAATCTTCAAAATTTCCATGTGCCCAAAAGTTAACTCCCATCACCTTTCACTTTGTGGCTTACTATACCAAGGACCATATCTGAATTATGGTAGTTCAAGTTGTTTCACTGAAATCAAAAACACCTGTCATTTATCTTCTTATGCAAGATCTGGCCTCACCCCTACTCCTGTTTAAGATCCTGTTAAGTAACAAGCATCAGCAAGGAAGATTCATGTATCCTCCTAGTTTTTTGAATTTAATATTCTTAGCAGAGATAACAATTGAAAGTTGAAGTAAAAAAAAAACAATTGCATATTCTAAGCAGTGTGGAGTTTAGCCCATTAATGCTGCTTTTAAAATCAAAACTAATGTGAAAGTAGGTTCAGAACTGCTGATTTCAATTCTTAAAAGATTGCAAAATTTAATAAATTGTCTTTAAAATGTAATTAGGAAAATCCAAAGAATAAGATTACATTTAATGAGATTGGGCACTGTACTGCCAGACACAGCATTAAAATGAAAAAATGAAACTATCTTCTTTTATTTTTTGGTGTGGTAATAGCTACTGTTACTTTACCCAGTTGTTAAACAGACTTGATAACAACTCAAGAGCTCAATTCCTGTTTCTGCATTTGCCTCTGAACACTTATCTAGTTGTCATATAAATTCTGTTCCCATTCTGAAGTCATACAACTTATATTTTGAGTTGGTATTTCTTGATCTATGAGGACTATTACAGAAATTGTATGAGGAGTCTCAGAAACTAAAATCACATTGAGAAGAACTTATGGACAAGTAAGGACTGAAAGATAGATGGTACACACTAGTTTATGCCTCAGCCAACAGGCCAACCTTCTCCATTACCTGTCCCCTTCACCCCATACACTTTTATTTAAGTATCAAGAGCTTCATGCCAAGGTGTAACACACAAACCAGCAGTTCTGAGCTAAAACTCACTGACATAACCATGAGAACAATGACTTAGATTTCCCCTCACTATCCTTGTAACTTTGCCCTCTTTCACTCACCTGAAAAGTGATTCCTTTTGAAAACAGCATGTAATTCAAAAGAGTACTATACCTAAGTAAAAAACTTCCATTCTCCTTCTCCCCATTCTGTACATTTTCATGACTGTCTTATTTAGCTAGGCCCAGTACAGGAGTATAACTGGAGGCAGTTTTGTGGTTTGCATTACTAAGACAGCTACCTTGGATTAAAACAATCAAACCACAGACAGAATTCAGCTTCATTAGTTTTGTCAAATATTAGAACTGCCTTTAACTTTTTTTTTAAGTACCCCAGGCAGACGAAGCACCAGTTGCAGTTTCCCTGAAAGAAAAACTTTTTTTTCTTCAAATTCTCTTTCAATAGTGCTTCAGTATTTATTGATAAATATTATTTATCATTAATACATGTGCAAGAGTAGGAAGCAGTATTTTGTTTTGGCTTACTTAAAAAGGAAAAAGTCATCTGCCTTAGAAGTGACCCCTTTCACACAAAAGGGACTTGGAGCTCATGTTCAGTCATCTTTTAGTTTCTAATCATATTAAGTTACAGACTTCTGAAGTACACACCTATATTTTGCAAGTGCTGCTTGCACTCTGTTGTCCACCATTATTTGCCAGTACAGAAGGGAACTGGTCTACCTGAAAGATGGTTACCTGCTCCAAACTTCTGCACTTTTTTTTTGTCTCCACCTGACAGGAAAATAAAATTAATTACACCAGAAATGCAACCCCCTTAAGAATATGCGTTTATTACTCAGCCATCACCAAGTTCCTTTGATATATCAGGCCACTCTCAATTATTTAGAAAACATTTTATGAGCTTTGTGTAGCACTAATTCAGAATTTGGAAAAGAATATAAAATAATTACATCCATTTTTTAAATTATACCTATTTACCTTTATCCCACCATTATGATATAAGCTGCAATTCCCTTACAATTTGTTAAAGGAGAATACTCTGTAGAGAAGACAGTTATTTTAATATTTTACAAGAGTGGACAAATGTGTTTAACACAGAAATTTAAATTAAGCATTAACATCTGCGGCTGTTTCTTTTGCCTCTCCCTTCCTTCCACAAGTCAGCAGCTGTCCTCTCTGCCCACTACCCCCCCAACCATAGACGGATTAATAATTTTAGTCTTGCTCATATATTGACATAAATCGCAAAGTCACAGGGTTTTTGTTGTTGATGGTGGCTTGTTTTGATTTGTTTTTCAATCTACTACAACAACAATCTGGAAAGGATTGACTACGGTATGAAACAACTGAAGCACTGAGTCAAAAAAAAAAAAAACACCTGAAAAAAGCCCCCCAAAAATATAAACACACAAACCACTAATCAAACACTCAATCACCTTTTCGCCATTTATACAAATGGCAAGAGAAAAACAATAAAGTAACCTGCTAGACAGAATACTCAAGACACAAAGCACAGGAAAGCAAAAATTAATATATCTTTATTCAAACATTTTATTTTTCCTGTTTTTAATGTCACTACAGAATACCTAAGCCTAAAATCCATCATTTGATAAAGCGTTGGCCAGATTATCAAGTAAAATGCAGCCCATTTTTCTTGCAGAAAAATTACTGAGACTTAATTTAGGACAGATTTTGCACAGGAATGGAGCAGGGAGGGGGCTTCTGTTGAGTATGTTGTCTAGCTTGAATCCATTTCTTGCTTACAGCACTAACAAAGTTCTCTTATAATAGAAAACTCTAAACATTTAACTTAAAACACTCATTTTCTTTACCATATTGATTCAGTTCCCTGAGCAAACAGGAACCAACATACCAGAGATTCCAAAATGAAAGGGAGGAAATCCTCTATTTAGACTCCAATACAAATTCCAAACCATAGCTAAAATGATGCTTTTCCTTCTCTGCAAATCTTGACTCCAAGAACTAATGCAGCTGAGGACACTCTGCTGCCAACAAGACAGGGTGATCAAAACTGAGACTACAGAACACTTTCAGTTCTAACTACTTACTTTTCACTTAGGATAAAAATCCTTGGTTTCAACCCTCTATGCTGTGCTTTATTGTGGGGATGAAGACAGTGATGAAACATAGTTTCAGAAAAATACTATGTACATCAGAAGAACTAGCTATAACATTAAGCAGTTACATGCATTAAGAGGAATACAAAGAGGGAGACTGACATTGGCTATACCTCAGAGGCAGAACAAAAAGAGGAAATGCCGTACCTGCCCCCCAGTTGTTCACAATTTTAAAGAAAAGAGTGGTAGCCAATTGGGGTGGGAGGGGGAAGTTTTTGTAGGTTAAATAAAGACTGCAATCAAATCTGAGTTCAGGTATTTAAAAAATCACAGCAAGAAAAATGAGGTTCAATAGAAAGGAAGCATCTCCATTCTCCAAAGTAATCTTCTATGCCAGTGTGTCCTTGCTGACTTGTAAACAGGAGAGACCAACATGACACCTTTTACTGTACTTTCAAGACACTGCCAAAATTAAAAGTAGATTTGATTTCTAATTTAGTAGCCAGATATTCTGAGAGACTTGTGTTATTTATAATTTAAAAGGCGTAAGGAAGACACTTCAGAAGTGACTATGCTGCTCTGTGGATAGGGAGAGTGAAAAATGCTTCCAAGTGACAGTTACTAAAACTTCATTTCTCTTCTTGCTAAAAACTCTCTTTGAACAGGGATCTAACCCCAGCTGCTGCACTGGGACATTTAAATATGGAATTGGTGTGAATACTGGTGTTCTTCAGACTCTGAAGCTTATCCTACTGCCTTTCTTTTCCCAAGACTCTACATCAGAGCTAGATAGATACCAACTGTTACTGAGAACAGTGCTGACAATAATTTGACCAGTTTATAGCTTGTATCCTCGGAGAAGGAAATTCAGAGGCAGGAAGTCACTGTAAAAGACATCCAGCTTGGAAAAATGCTCACAACTTCCTCATTTGATATCAATGTAAGCGCTTTACAAGGCGCGGAGAATAATGCCCAAGCGTAAACAGAGAAACAACTGTCACTTTCAGAAAACCATGTGCCTAAAGCATGCAATTATTTCTTAACCATTATTTTAAGATTTACAAGGGGACTAAAAAGTTTGACTTTTTTACCTAACAAGTTTAGAATTGTTAGACAAATTCTTCTTTTCTACCTGAAGGCCTAGTCAGATGTTCATTCACTAAACCACAGAAAAGTCAAGTCCACAATGAGTCTGTAACAAACAGGTCACAACATTGTTTCACTACTATGCAGTGCCACAAATCTAACCAGCATCTGGGAGAAAGTCTAGGAGTTAACTAACAAATAAACAGGTCTCTCACACTTCTTGAATTATCAGAATCAAAGAACATTGGGCTTTCTGCTAAGAAAAGCTGTTAGAAAAAAATACAGTCATCAGAAAACACAGTTTACTGAGGGAAAAAAACCAAAACCCGAAACATTCCTAGCCTGATGGGCTCTTGAGAAACTGAGGCTTAGGATTCTGTATTACACCATGTGTCTACTGCAAGCTAAGGAAGTTAAAAGCCTTCATAGCATTCCATGAAACTGATGTCTGACACTGTTTCACAAGGAAGAGGAATTTCAGAAGAGAATCAGTTTCAAGGGAATTTTCATATTTCTTTTCAATTATAATTTCTGTGTCACTCAACCTGTCTACTCCCCACAGACAGCTTTGAAATTATGAACTGGAGAAAAGTCATTCTTCTCTCCCAGCAGATCCATCTTCCTCCTATTCAGAAACTTTGTTATTCAGAAACTTTTTAACAGTTTCTATTATTTAAAGAAGAAAGTTTGACATTGACTGAAATCCTACAACTAGACTGCAGTGAAATCAATTGACACTTTTCTTACCTGCTGAAGCTCCAGAAGGAAAGGCATCTTGTATCAAGATATCAAATTATAACACAATAAGTGAACTATCAACTCTATAAATTTCAGTGTTAGGATTCTTCAAAATACTTATTTTCAAACCTATCATTAACACAAATGCTGAAAACAGATTATTAAAAAATATTTTAATAATCCTAGAGATACCACAGTGTTAGCATGAAATGAGCGGAACATACCTTTTCAATAGTACTTAATTTCGTCTTAAGTTCACTTTTCTGCATTTTATAATACCTATGACATCATGTATTTTCACCTTTAATTTATATCTTATTTTTACAAATATCTAGTTTAAAAAAAAAATAAACCAACAAAACACCCGAAGCCCCTCTAAAAGCGATAATTTTTGAATCCAGCCAAGATCTGGCTAGGCAAATTAGACAAAATTTAGAGCTAGCAACATGTTAACAAGAAACATGCTTATATATATTTAAAATTTTCACTTCAAATAAAAATTTTTAACTATGCCTACTTTTTCTAAAAAATGTTTTCTGGTACTCAAGGTTAAAAAACACAAGTGCCTCAGATGCTCCAGTTAGATTGAAAGAACTCAGGTAAAATGTGATTTCAAAACAGCTCCTAAACATGCTCAGTGCATAAAAGAAAAGATGACATTGCTCAAGGCAGGCAGGCAGTGTATCCCAGCTTACAGGTCATGGACAACCAACCTGGAATCTGCATTGTTTAAGCCAACATCAGTTGAACTTGCAGAATATACTGAAATGAATAGACAAAAGTTTCCAATTGTTTAACTTTTGATCAAGAAGGCTGAATCCCTTCATTTCCCCCTGGGTATTAGAAAAGCAGAAATAGAGAAGCAAAGACTTTAAACACAAACTTCAGCTTCACATTAAGCATTTTCAACAGATAAAAGGTGTCATATATAAGAAGAAAACAGGGAAAAGTCTCTGGGATTTGCTTTTAGTATTTGACACAGTTTGAAGATTAAGCAGGTATGTTTGGGTGGGTTTTTTTTTGTCTGGCTTTTTTTTTAAAGCCATTAGCATGCATCTGTAAAATCTTTTGAGAAGCTTCCAATCATTAAATGGCAAAAGATAAAGCCCAAAACAGTAAGCTTCAAAGTGTGGAACTTGAACTCATCTGCAGTGGAACAGAATTCATATAGCACTCAAATCCAACCATAGACTAGATCTGAGAATTTACTGGGAGATTTTTGCAACTGTTCTGTATTGAATTTCTGATTAGACTCTATAAAACTCACATTACTATCAACTGTTCAACCTGAGTTGGAGCAGGGAGTAGAATACCACAAAGGAAAACCAGATGCATTTTTTAAGTACCTATTGACAAGATTCTGAATACACTTGAATCATGCAGGGAACAGACAAGAGCTCTTACACAAGGCAGATAGGTTTAAACAGTAGCTATCCTGTCTTAGAAACACTCTGTTCCTTCTGTATTCCAGCACTGTCTCTTCCTTAGCAAAAGCAAACATTCATTATTTCCAGAGACAGTGATTCTCACTTCTAAATTTGTTAGTTTGCTTTAAAAACAAAGAGATACCTCTTCACTTTATACTGTGAAAAAAAGAAAAAAGTTAACGTCCCTGTTTTACTCCTTAAAAACAACTCAGCACAAATTTTTTCTGCACTAAGATCAAGCAGCTAAATAAAGAGAAAGAAAAGAAAAAAAAAAGTAGTATTTGAATCAGTTGTTTTGGGGTTCATTTTTTTCACTATTTCATTCACAGTTTAGTGAATTTCTTTGACCCGAGACAGCCATATCCCATTGCTTCCCACAAGGTTCAAGCAAGACAAAACAGGAAACTTCAGTACTTTGAGCTGCTCTCTAAGTAGGATACTTTTCCCTCTTAATGAAAAAATTTGGAAAGATGACTGCAACCACTTAGGGAAACCAAGTGAACTGCAAGGTCAAGAATACATGAATAGGATTTCTTAAAAGAAAGGTGTGATTACAGTCTGCATTTCCAGTAAGAGGGAAACTTCTGCAGGAACCAGATAAATCTCATTTCCAGAATTCTGGAAAACTTCCTGTAAAGTTACTTATCTGGTACTAAATTTCTTAATCAGTCTCATAGGTCAAGATTACTTATATCTCTCCCACAAAGTGCAAAACAACATTTATTACTTATCAGAAAGGTTGAGAATGAAAGGGGAGAAAATGCCCGATTGCCACTTGAGATGTTGAACTGATGAAGCCGTCGGGTATCTAGTTTGCAACTACCCTGAGTGCCACTTAATCAGGTCACTTAAGGGCAGGTGGAGAAGCGCAGCACCACACAAAGCAAAGGAGAGTTAACAGCTCTTCAAATACACATCCCAGTCACTACCAAGTGACTATTCTTGCAGACAACAGGAGAAGAGGCTGTTTTGGCTCTTCTTAGTTTATGATGCTGGCGCTGAACGGGGCAGACAAGGCAAGTGATTCGATTCTTCAGTCCAAAAAGATGTCAGGATCTCCTCAGACAATGGGAAAGAGCCAGAAATTCAAGTTACATCAAGCAGCACCCTAAGGAACTGCCTAATGTACAAACTACTAATGTATATGACAACCTGGTGCAAAGGCCTTATAAAGCCAGGTGTGGGCCAGCACCCGAACCTTCCTGAACCACTGGACAAGTACTATTAAAGTCACTAATTAACAGACATGCAGTAAGTAATGCCACAGACTTCAATAACCTAAATTCATTATGCAAGTTTCCTCAGGCCACATTACAGTGTGTTTCTCTTACAGGTTTTTCTCCTGAAGTGTAACTGCAGAAAGCATTGACTACCTAAATAAGAAATCCATGATATACTGAATTTTCAGTTCACTCTTTGAAGGTCTGTGGGACAAAGAGTGCTTGCCAGAGATGACAACACTAATTTAGATATGACTGATTTACAGACAAATGCTTCCTCAAAAACTCTGGTTTTTTGGACTTACTAAGCAGTTTATCTCTAACGTGAATTCTCCAGTGAAACTCTGATGTTTTGCCAAGAAGCTCTAGCTTTAAGACAATGCTCTGTTCTGTGCAAGTGCCATAGTGAGGTATGTATCCAGGACTTGAGTAATCTGCCATTGCTTCTAAGGGCTGCCGACAAAAGTTGATCTAGGGTCAGTGCTGAAGTGCAGTTTTTCACATCAGCATTAACTCAGAGCCCTCTGGACACTTCCAACATTTCAAGATAAGAACAGACACCACAAGTTCCAAATGGACCATTTCTTGTTAAATTCTATTTCAGTGGGGTAGACTCCATTTGCTCAAGAGTCAGTAGACTTTGACGTGCATGCAGATGGGAAACAAAGGTGCTTTCCAATATATCCTAACCAGTCTGATGATCTTGTTGAAGAAATTCTTTTTGAGAAGGTATAACATCTGGCATTTGAAAAGGAAGGCCAGTATCAGTTTAAGGGAGGGTTTCTTGTTGTTTAAAAAGCAGTAAGGGATTAAAACAAACTACAGTAAGGCACCTAAGAAAAATGAGGAAGGTCAAAAACCAAGAACCATCTTACATTTCTGAGGTCCTTTGACAGCTGTGAGGGCTTGGTGAAATGGAACAGGAGTGCATCTTTTGGACTCCACTATAGCAGACTGGTTTAACCAATTTAAACACAAATTGGCATCTCAAGACAAAACTTCGTCAAGCCTGAGGAGAATTGTGCACATAAAACAGGCACAAAACTGGCAAAAAAGGAGGAAGACAAGAACAAGTTATGCTGAAGGAGATGGTCCAGCCTAGAGAAGAGAATCTCCTTAAGAGTAAGTTTTACCTCACTCACTACATTTAACCAACTATTAAAAGAAGCATACAAGTACACCTGAAGTTCTGACTCATTGCATCAGCAGAGAGTATGATGTAGGCCACAAAGATAAACAAATGACATTTAAATTCACATCTAATTAGATGACATGCAGGAACACACGTGGAAACAAGTAAAGAACCCCATAAGTGCTGCACAGTTGAAATTACTTTGACCAAAGGATCAAATTTCCTGATAGATAACAGGACAACTATAACTGAACAATTCCTCAGATTTAGGCATCAACAGAAAGAGGTGTGAGACTACTTTAATCAGGAGAGCTTTGAAACTCTCTAAATATCACAGGAAGATCTCCAACCTCAGAAGCCACAACAGAATGGAACACACAACAGGTGGCAAAACTCCCAAGCAATTAGGAATCATAGAATGGCTTGGCTTGGAAGGAACCTTAAAGCTCTTCTAGTTCTAGTCCCCTGCTGTGGGTAGGGACACTTTTCAAAATGGCAGAAGTGAGTTTATAAGCTGTATTTCCCCAACAGACATTGTATTGTATCACTTTCAAGTTTGTTTTTAGTCAGTTAAATACTATTCATGAAAGCTGAAGGATGGAGAGAAGGCTAGAGACGGTCCAGGAAGAATAAGAAAATTGAAGGTGTATGTACCAGAATCAGAAGTAACTCCACAATCAGTTTGTCACAGCTAGCACTGAAGCCCATACAAAGAATGGTCTAAGGCAGCAGTAAAACTCAAGCAGATTCTATTTTTCTTCCCCCCATCAGTGGCTAACACAAGAATGACCTATATCTGAACTAAGGTCACAAAACAGCAGCCATTTGATAATCCCCCCCCATTTTCAGATTAGGGGGCTTAATAGCCACAGTTAGGTAAAGTCAGATCTTTGCAATTAGCTGGGCCTTGCTGTGGCACACTCTCTGTTCTGAGAGCCAAACTGCCAGCTACAATCACAAGCAGGGCTCCTTTAAAGCAGTCTTCCATAATCCACGTTATATATGGCAGCAATACCAATTCATTGTTAATCAAAAGATGTCCGGCTGTTTTATACCACTAGTATTTTAACCTGGCATTACTGAATGGTGTAGTGCTTTTAGAATGGAAAATAAAACTTTTAAATGAGATACGCACAGCTTTTTGACAAGTTATGAAAAGCAGGAGCATATTCAACCCTAGATTAATTACACTGCCCTCTGACTTATTTGTGGATCAGCAGACTAGAAATGCACTAAAGCTGGTTTATAAAGCAGTACAATTATGACAGTGAGAGCTATTATTCACATGTAAGACTAACTAGCCTTTCATTAAGATGATTTGAAGAAGCTGGGAACAGTGGAAAGAGGAAGATAAATACAACTTGAAAATTAAGCATTTTAAAAATAAATTAGCAACATTTTACAATAAAACACACTGAAAACCAATAATTTTCTCAACTGAACAGCACTTTGAACATGAGTAATCAATCCCCAGGTGCCACAAAAGCTAGGATGTCTCATAACTGGATATCAGGACTCTACTAAGTTATACAGAAACTGCAAGCAAGGAACATAGATAAAGAGGTCACAAATTCAGTGAGCTTTCATTTACCAACAAACGTAAAAAAATAAAAATAAAAAATAAAATCACGTCTAGTGACATTTGCCCAATTCTCACTCCTGCAATACATAGAAATACAAGCCTAGATGAATATTGAGAACCAAACAGAAGAGCAGTAGCTGAGACCCTAGAAGAATTTTGCCAAGAATAGGATGTTTATCTGAGAAGGGGTTAATCCAGCTTCTCAAGATACTACACAGGAACCTGGACTGTGCCAAAATTGGAAACAAAAAAACCCCCTGACACGTGGCTCTTTGATCTGCAGAGTGACATGCTGCTGACCACGCCCCATAAAAAGGAATTCAGCCTTCACAGCTCAATGAATTTCTGCAGATTCAGAGTTCTCTGCTCTTTGCCATACATCTTCTGTGCCCTTACACACTCAAACAGATGAGCCACTACCATCCATCTTCCCTGCTCTCCCCTTCCTTCTCCCTGGCTTCTTTATGCCTTCAGTGAATGGAAGGATAAAGTGGTAGATTAGCAGGGGAAAAAGAAGAGTTGTATCACATAACAACTTTATACCCCCAAACAAGGTTGTGTTTGATTTTGGTTTTGTTTGCTTTCGTGTTCTGTGGTTTTTGCCTAACATGTGGTAGCCAAATTTATAATGTCATCTTACTTTTCAGAAGTTTGATACTATACATGTGACTCACACCAGTTCAGTGCTGTTCCAACCTCTATTAATGTTCCAACTATCTTATCAAAGTCACCACCAAGTACAATGAAGAGAGCAAGGTTCAAGACTAACATGAAAGACAGTGGTTCTAACTGGGACAAAGAATTTTAAGTTAGTGAAGTCTACAAAGCTCTGCCTGACCTCTACACTTTACATAAACACACTGAACTCTAAAGGTTAGAACAACAACTTTGTTTGAAGCCTTGATACTTGAGTCATATTCAAGAAGAAGGGATCCATTGCAACTATCTACTCAAAACACCCATATAATACAGCTGAAAAATAAGAAAGGCAAGGGTGGAAAAGGCAAAGAGGTACTAATTTTTCCCATTTTAGCTGTAGGCAGTACAAGCCCTGGCTATTTGCCAGTAGCTGGAATACAGCTCCTCAACAACACAGACCTATCTAATAAATTGATCAGCATAACACATTCCTATTACTATTTCCCTTACATAGCAAGACAGTTCAGGAGACTCCACTAACAGAAAATCAACCCACAGCAACAACAAAAAAAAATTCAGAGTAGGCCTCCCAGACTAACTTAAAACAGAAGGGCAGCTCACTATTACACCAGACAAGCTCCACTACAAAGGGAGAACAAATGGAAAGATCTTATTGTTAGGGGTACTGTATTCTCTCTCACCAACAGTCTTGTTGGTTAGGACACTCTACAGCCAACTTAGTTTCCAGCTCACTTCAAACCCACAAAAAAACTGTTGCTAAAATAAGCAGTTGCTAAAAATCAGAAGCCTTGTTCTCCCCAGTAAAGCTACTTACACTTGACTCACGAGAAAGAATAGGTACGTAGTAAACCCGATTAGAAAACTGATCCAAGTTAAACTACACCTGACCTTTTCTTTCCTCTTTTTCCTCCTGCCACGTTTCCTCTCCTGTTTTCTAGGTTAGTTAAGCTAGATTGGTTTTACAGCGTAGTTTTTTAACTGTTTAATAAATGAATGCTTATACCACTCAACATAAATCACGAAGGTAGGTACAGTGAGTTCAGAAAGAAAAACAATAAAATTGTGTTATGCATCAACCAAAAAAAAAAAAAAAAGTCCCCTGAAAGCTACCAAACTCAAGCATTAAGAGTACACAGTTACTGAATGCCAAATCAAGGGAAGAACTGAGAGGGAGTTGCAATGACTCTATTTGCTCTCTATGGTTTTGGTTTACACAAGTTCCAGCTTAGGAAATTTTCAGTGCCTATAATGTAGAAAGACTATCTGAGTTTAAATTTCTCAGCTCTCCATCAGCCACATAAAAAGTAAACAGCTACCATATAAGAACCTACAATAAAGTTCAAGCTATGCCTAGAAACACTGACAAAGATTACAGTAGTTCCTGGAACACTTAAAAATTGAACTGCTTCCACATAGCAGTATGTAGACATAGGGAGCACCAAAAACAATCACAGGTTTTATCAACACTACTTCCATCTACTTGCATGCCCAGCAACACATTTCTGTTCCAAGTGCAAAGAATTCCAACAAAGCGCTGCTTACATCCCACACAATCCATGGATTAGTCTGTGTAGCAGGTGCAGTTTTGTCTTTCGTAAAAATTATGCTCCATCGATTCTTACAACTGCAGGTTCACAAGGGATCAGTGAACTAGTACTACATCTACTGCTAAATACACAACTTCCTCTCTCTGCCTTTTCAACTAAGTCTCTGGGTGTCATTAATCTAACTTTTCTTGTACTGTTCTCACCACATACAAATTTCTCTCAAGAGTCAACTATAAGATAGCCCTTCAAAAACACATGACAGCCATGGGCAATTACTTCTATCTGAGAGAAGAGCTGATGAGTTGAAATGGATTGTGAGAAGATACGGAAAAGAAGCCGATTTAACACTACATATTTGAAACAAAGATAGTCCAACACAAGTAAAACAAACCCCGTGTGTTTTCTCTTACTTCAATCTAAAGACAGTTAATGCAATACATACACTGCAGCAACTTCCAATGGCCTATATAGACATGCTGACAATTTTTTCCTCTTTTGTTAACTTGTTTTGTTCAGGAGAAATTGGGATGCTACATTTAAGACTGTGTTCCATTCCTGTCAGCTAAACCAATCGAGTGGTTCCTTTCTGTTATTACCCATGCTGCTTCTGTTGCAAAGGCCCATCCCTATCCTTGTGCTAGCAGAAGCATCCATCAGATTTTTATTTATTTTTGCAAATCCCAATGCCTTAACAGCCAGCTGACCAGCTACTGAGTTAAAGCAGATCAGACAGGGGTCCAACGAGCACTGACGCAAGCATCCAAGAGGCATGAACATGCAGTCATAATTGCAATTTCTCCATTCTGGTAACAGTTCCATGGGACTTGATGTGAAACGGCACTTCATTGCATTCTTAAACTGTGGTTCACAGTAAGTGTTCAATGCTAATGCTAACTTGCACACCTGACTGTTATACTAGTTTGAGCTATTCACTTTCATGATACCATCTTCCCTCCCTCATTGCATCAAAAACTGCCTGTGCTGTGATTCTGATCTAGATTTAAGTCCAGTTCTTCCAACATTTGCAGTAACGCTGAGATTACTTCCTTGATCTCTTTCACGCTGGAATCACTCCAAAGGGTTTCCCATCACAGCTCAAAGCACAACAGATCCACAGGAACACCTTACACCAGTATTACTGCCCATCATATTGGATGATGACACTATAGCCATAGCAGGCTTGTTGGCTGTTGAAAGATGCTGGAGTGCCAAGGAAGCAAGAGTTCGAAGTAGGTATCATACTGAAGTCATTACTGTGGGCAGTTTGTTAGTGGCCTGACAGGTAACAGAGCGCTGAGCCACCATAACAATCATTAGTAGACACACAAGAACATTATATATGTGTAGTAAAATAACTGGTTCTCCAATTACTACTAAAAAAAGTGACACTAACCTGCTGCAAAGTACTTACAGCCACATGGAAAGTGAGAACACTGCTGCATATTGCGAGAATAAAGATAGAAAGTATTTAATGCAGGAGTGTTGCAAGGGTTGGGACACCACCAAATGAAGCAGCTCTAAGTCTTTTGTTTGGGGAGGGAATTCCTCTTCTTGGAAAGTGCACTTTTGAGACAGCTTGTTCAAAAACAGTAAGCTGGAGCAGAAGTTCAAATACTAAAAAAAAATAAACAAATTTGAAAGTCTAGGTCTATCAGAGCAGAGTTAGATGCACTAATGTATCCCACTTTCGAAGGAAAAAAGTATGAAAAACTGTAACAAGAGTAAAGAAGTATTTGTATGCTAGATTTCACAAGCATACAAAAATGGATTTTCACTTTGATCAAATTTCAGTTTTCATAAGAAAGCAATACCAAGGCTATTTCCTGTCAAATGTGTGCCCTTGAGCTGCAGCAGAGGAACAGTAAAACTTCTGCCCTTCCCCCAAACAGCAATATATTTTTTTTAGAAAAAGTAGCAATAATACTTTAATCTTTCACTGAAATGGAAAGTTTTACTCAGACACTGTTATATTTTCACAACACACTACAGGGTCCTAGCAAGATTCCAACATCCATGGCTGGAGTTACCTGGCACTTTCCATTAAAAAGCCTCCTGTTACTGCTCCAAATCTCACCCACAGGCTACTGTGATAACATAGTAAAAAGCCAGACCTTGTGCTTGAAGCTTTCTTGCATCCCAGCAATTCCTCGGTCTCTCCTCTGTGCCTATTCATGAAAGTAATGGGAACTCTAAGTACTTGCCAACACTACCGATGAAGTTCAAATGAAATCAGGCAGTGGGATCAATTACTGCTTGGAAAAAACTGCATAAATCCTGTTTCTTAAGGCTGATCACAGAGCTAGACTTACAGCTCCATACTGCCAAAGCCTCTCAATCCAATGGAATAGAATTAATCAATTCACATTACAAAGTTTTAATCAAAGAGCACCAGAGAGCAATTTTTAACCCTTCTGATATCCACCTCTAAAAAACACCTTGCAATTTAAACCACCACAAAACTCAGTTACTGGCTAAGTCAGGTACTTCAACTCTGAGCTTTCTGAATTTAAAATTTGGGTATTTTGTGTTAGTTATGTCACAAAGACTTTTTTTTATGTCACCTAGGACAAAACACACCAGAGAGCACTGCTGTGTGCAGTACTTGTTAGCACATACTACACAGCTGTAAGGACACCAACAGAACTGAGAACTCCAGGTGCCTTTTAAGAGCATCTAGTTTTGAACTGATGGAGTCATGCAAGAGTTCAGAACATCCAATAAGCACAAGTCTAAGCATCTTAGGAATGTCAGGGCTCAACATAACACACACAACGATTTCCAGCTGAACAGACATTTTGTACTGAACCCCTATTTCAAATTTCTGTTAATATGTTCCATTCATTTACCATGTGGAGTCTTTAGTACCTTCAAGTATGTTTAGATACCAAATAAAAAAATTTTCAGTAATGTCAATGAAATTTTATCACTGTTTTTCTTTCAAAATTCCTTAAGTGTTTGAACATTTTGACACAAGACTTTAAATTGTATTCTGCAGGTCACAAATTAACATATTAGGCTGGCAAACCCCAAGCTTTTATATATATGCATGGGCTTAATAGAGCTAAGTCTGCAACCAGGTTTTGACCAACGAACAATTCAGCAACTGAGCCCTTCAAGTTGAGGTCCCTAACCACCACTGGCCCGCCACTGAATATTACTTATAACAGTCAGACTGAAATATGAACAATGTCCACTGTGAGCCTCAATCACTGTCTTGGAGGTGTTATCCCTGGCTCAGTTTATCACTTTCCTAAAGAAAGTAGATGTGGAATCCTTGACAGATAAAGGATTTCAAAGTGTATCAATACAGTAAACGACACAAGGCATAAAAATAAAGTTGTTAATCCAAAAAGTTTAGCAGAAACATTATGACTTGTTAAAAGAGACTGTACTCCCTCACTCTGCTCTCTGAACATAATGCTTCACAAATGACAGTCCACAGAACCATATCACCTTTCAACATTTTTTTAACATTTTGAAGAATTTTAAGGGTAAAACCATCTGTGGGGTGGTGGCAGGTTTTCTGTTCATTAGGATTGGCATTAAGCTAGTTCAAGAATTGGGGGACTACTGCTTTACCGTACTGTTTTTCCCACTTTTCTATATACATATGATTCCTGAGAAGAGTGGAGAAAGAAAAGTAAGTTATGCCAAATCCATCATACTCACCACTCCTTCCTCCATCATGTTGCCATTTCAGCCATCAACCCAGCCACTGTTCAGACCTTCCAGTTAATACTAATTTTGTTAGACTCTTCAAATCCTTAGGAATACTTTGGCAAGTGAGAGCAATGAACCATTTTTACTTTATTTTGAGCTATTCTAGGAGGTTATTTTACAGAACTTAATGCAAGAGAATTTCAAAGGAGTAAAGGAGAAAAAAAAAACTCACAAAAAAACCTCAGCCTAAACCTGTTCAGCATACTCTGCCTCCATTATCCTGACTACTCACTTTCTTGCCACTTTGTTTACACTCTCGCTCTGATAAGGGCTGTGCAGCCAGGTAACAGTTCTTAACTGAGATAGCTCTTGACTAACTATTAAACCATAACCTATGTCCTTTCTCCTTAGCAGCTGCTACTAAATTTCAGGGCTCCTTTCTATTAACAGAATTTTTACATCATGGATATGCAAAGAAATCATACCCTAAATAACTTTTATTCCAAGTAAGATAAAGCTGAATGCAAAGCACCACCACAGCACCATCAGTGTAAAATGTAAGTAATTATGTGACAGTTTTGCACTCTGCAATTCTCAGTGAAAGGGCAACCCAAAAGGCAAATCTGAAGAAGTTCCCTAAACGCAGCAGATCCGCCCAGCAGAGGACTCAACCTATGGTATTTCTTTGCACTCCTTCACAGTGTGGGTTGTGCTCTGCAACTGTTTCCCAAACACACCTGGCAGTATAAAATTACTACCCAAATGGCCCTTCAGTCATCCACTGTCAAGCAGACTTTCCGGATTTTAGTTTACATTTTTAAGTGAAATGCCATTTGTGAGAGATATCCATCCTCAGATTTAACAGCTTATCACAGCATCTACGTGATTAAACTGGCTCTCCTACATATTCGAATTAAGCTGTGTTCTTTTTATAAGTGTTATACAGTGTAGTAGTGTACAGAAATACATAAGCACTGTTTTCTAAACAATACTATAACTTGGAGGACTTAAAAGACAGTGCAAACATGCACAGGTATGTTAACATACAGGTGTTATAAAAGGTGTCTACAAGGGTTATTGGGGTTATTGGCGCGTATGAAGTAGATACCACGTTATTGAAAAATGTAAAAAATACTGGAACTCAGACAGTGCTAATTGCCTGCAAATACAGGCGTACCAGCTTGTTAGGTATTCACTTCTTCCTTTGCTCTTGTCTCAAACGCACGCAGAAACAGTGAATGAAGTGCTGCTCACCCTCCCCGCCACACTAGATGCGTTTCCCCCGCTAAGCCATCGGGGAGGATCGGCACCGACTCTTAACACGCTACATGAAGACCAAGGACTCTATTTCCCCAAGAAGGGAAAGATCTGTTGAAACAATACAAATACGCAGTTCCTGGCATCAGTGTCCACACCCCACCTCCCCAAAACAAATAAACAAACAAACAAAACGCCAGACCGAAGCGGCGCACGTGCCGAATGCCAGCGCTTACAGGGGCCGGGGCCGGGGCCGCGCGGGGAGCCTGCATCGGCCCGGGCGGAGCGCAGTGGGAGCAGCCCCGGTCCCGGGGCTCCTCCAGGCGGGAACGCCGCCGGTGCCCGCGCGCCCCCGCCAGCCGGACACGCGCGGGGGAGCCACGTGACCCGGGGAACCTCCCGGCACGAGAGCCACCGGGGCAGCCCCGGGGGCGGGGGGGGAGAGCTGCCGTCGCCATGACAACTTCCAGGGGGAGGGAAAACTTCAAATCCCAACCGTCAGTGCAGGAGCGGCTCCCTCTTAAAGGCGCACGCACACACAGACACACACACAGA
>VZTX01025382.1:887445-907915 GCA_013400915.1 Pardalotus punctatus
CCCGAGCCGAGAAAGAGTCTCGGTCGGCGGCGACGGAAGGGACCGAGCGGCCCCAGCCGAAGCCGTAACACCCACCCTCTGCTGCCCGGAGGCGGCTTAGGACCTTCGCTCTCCCTTACAGACCCCGTCTCCGCTCCCGCCCTCCAAGAAAGCCGCTGGAGCCGCTCCCCCATCCCTGCTCCCCCCCCTCCGCCCACCNCCCCCCTTCCCCCCTCAGCATCCGGCGCGGGGAGCGCGCGCGCCGCCTGGCGGGGTGACTGACGCGCGTCCCCGCTCCCCGCGGCGCCCCCGCCCCGCCCGGGCCGCGGTTGTCCCCCACAGACCGCGGGCGGGCCGAGAACCGGGCCGAGACCCGACAACCCTTCCCTGCCCACCACTGCCCCGCTGCCCATCGATGTCCCCCGGCCTACAGCTCCCGCAGGGCAGCGCGCCACCTGCTCCGGGCCGGCCAGGGCAGGCGGCAGCAGGGTACGCCGGGAGCTGTAGTTCATGAGGGAGGGGAGCGGCGCCGCCCCCGAGGTTTCTCCCCGGGCGGGCAGCGCAAGCGGCCCCAGCGCCCCGCGCTTCACAGCGCCGCGCTCAGAGCGCCTCAAAAACCGGCGCGGGTCTCGCCTTCGTCTCAAGGTGTGCCCTGGGCTCTGCTTGGAGCGGGATTCCTGGCTCAGGTGCCCCCGCCGCCTCTTCCAGCCCCTCGCCCACACCTGCCCGGGGGCTGCCGCTCCCCCTCCGCCCCTGCCACCGCCACACGGACGCGGCTGTCACACAGCGCTGTGCCTTCCGAACCATCTCGCCAGATTCAGTCCATAGGGAGATTTTCAAAGTTCTCTGAACTGTTGCCCGGTTCACCAGGCTATCGTCAACGGCTTTGCTTTAGTCCAGTTTCTCTGGGGGTGTTGGCCACTTACAGCCGGACAGGGAGGTTTGCTGGGGACTGGTGTCACACACCGTTATCTCCCACCGCCTCTTTGGAAGAGGCTAGCGTAGAAACCAGGAGCCAAATCAGTTCAGTTCTGTATCTGGGAGCACGCCTGAGAAGGCTTACTATCAACCTACAAACTAAAGTCAGATTAAGGTAACTGTAAGAAAGTTAACACACAAACGTCAGATTGGATTACTTGGAGCATTTGACAACCACTTGGACGGGCGGTTGAGCTGCTCTGCACAGTCACCCTGGTGTTGTGCCTCCAGCACAAGGCACATATCCCTCCGCACCAGTCTAATGTGACAATCGCTACCCATGCCTTGAAAGAGAGCAATTAGCAGTCTTTAATTCCCCAGACAGAAAAATCAAGATCTTGCAGTTTTCTCAGATCCTGGTGCGTCTTTGACTGCCTCCTCCTCCCCCATGCTCCTCTTCTCATAGCAGTCTTTGTTAGCGGTGTTACTTCAGCAAGAAATTACATTTTCTGTGCCTGTTTGAAGTTTGTGATAGAAAATAGGATTTAATAAGGCCATAGAAAAGACAAGGCACCGTTGCTTCTCCACTTACTCCCCTATATGGGTTGAAGGAACAAGGCTGGAAAGAGCCGTATCATTCCATCTATACCCAATTTTCTTCTTGTTCTAGAGTATGAGCAGAGTTAACAGCAGCGATACCGTGTCAAAACTGCACAAGAGCTTCAAATTTGAACAATTAAGGGGAAGTTGTTCCCCACTCATTCATCCCTCTCCATATCTGTGTACACTATCAGAAGCACAACTATGTAGGAGTGGAGTCCTTACCACCTTTTAGTGGAGCATTTCAGGAGAATGGCAAGGCTGGAAGTGCAGGTGAAAAGGCAGCCTGTTGCTTCCTCTAACTTTTCAGCATGGCAGCCAGCAATAAATAAGCAGCAACTTCCCAGTCTCTTTCTTCACCTCAGATCTTTTAACAAGTACCTTGGGTCTCATACTGGCCTTACAAACAGCAACAAAAATTTTCAGTCTTTCCTCAAAGAAATGGCAAAAACTGAGGTAACTCAGAGAAGACAAAACCCATACAAACTAAAATGGAACCTTATTTGGAGAGAATGCATTGATTTCAAACTAATAGTACCCCTCCTGTAATTTTCTTTTCCCCCTAAGACTGGTTAAAAAAAAATAAAAATCTGTTGTGCATTGGATTCTACTGCAAACCTTACCTGGTGGATATTTCCTTCTGAACTTCATAAAGATTTTCTTATTTTATGGGTGAAGAACACACTGTGGGATTGCTTGTAGAGGACAGCCCTGAAGATCAGTTCTGCTTCCACTGGAATGAACAAAGCTTTGGGAACAGATGGCAGATCACATTTTCATGGGGTTTTTTTTGTAAAGAAATTTCATAAAAATAAACTTTGTCACTTCTGTGAAACAGCTAATTGAGCTTAATGAATTCAACACAGAGGAATTTTAAATGAATGGTGTTTAACTGAATCCCTGAGCTTATGTGACATGAATCAGTTTCATAGGGACACAAATGTTCCACATCTGAAGATTTTTATTTTGAGGTTTCTATGATTATAAAAAGAGTAGAGAAGGAAAGACCCCCTCCCCCCCCCCTCATTTTGTGAAATTAACATAGTTTTTGTTGCAGTTTCAAAGTTTCTCCTGTTTGAGAGACTTCTCCAGGCATGAAAGGAAAAAGAAGTAACAAAACTAAAAAGCTTGGTGGGCAGATTTCAGAGAGAAGAGGGAGAAAAGGAGAAAGAAAGCATTTTCAACTCTGTTTTTATAGTTCCCTAGGTTTTGAACTCCGAGTCCTTCTGAAAATACAGCCTTGAAATCAGATATGCTGTAGAGACTAGTTTTGCACCACTCCCTCTCATGCAGATGTTTTATTTTTCTGAACAAAACTGAACCAGGTAAGCCAAGGATCCTGCTTCATCAAACCTTTAGCAATGTTATTTTCACATTAATAGTAGTCGTTTCTTTTCTCTATGAAAGTGACTTTCCAGCCAAGAGATTACTTCTTACGTGGATTTGTACTTTATTTTATAGAAACATTTCCAGTTTTCTGGACAAGGGGTGGATCAAAACTCCAAGGCTGATTAAGGGCAGAAGCTGGAGCAGTGTGGGATAGTTTCAATTTAGTTAATTTTAGCTGCCTGTCCTAGGTAATTTTCATGGGATCAGAGTGAAAGTTACTTAGAAATGGCTCTGGATACAAGGTCAGGTGCAAGTTTTTTTGAGGCTACAGAAATTATTACTGCTGTTCTTCCTGTATGTTTCATCTCATATTAATTGGAGGGTAAAGAGAAGTTAAAATAGTCAGAGATGCTTACAATTTGATACCACAGCCCCATCAAAATCTGACATTTTGAATTAATTTTTTTAACATATTGGGGAGATTTAACTATCTCATTGAAACATTGCAAAATTGTTCATCACCAAAACCTCTTTATAATTAATCCCCAAAGGTGAAATTCACTCCTGTATAGACAGCTTTGCATGGCTCTTTGTCACTGCTTTATGGAAAATGGGGGGCAAGGATGAAGTGTAATTAAAACAGTCTAACTAGAACAGTCAAAACCCTGTAGCAAGCCTTCTGCAGATGCAATCTGCAAGTGAAAACATCCTTCAGTGGTGAGCTCTTCTCTCACATGAATGCAATTATGAACCTTGAAATTGTCAGTGTCTTGGTAAAACAGAAAGGGTTAAATTATGAATTCTGTGGTAGCTTTATGCATGAGTATTGCATTAATCGTTGATATTTGAAAGATATACTGCAACAGAAAATAGAAGGGTAGAAATAATGACACTAGAGGATATTTCAACATAAACACTGACATGGTCATTTAGATACAGGATCTAACAAACTGGGTAAGGATTATTTAGTAAGTAGGGGGAATACACACACACAGACAGCAGATACCTCCAATATTCCAAGTTTGATATACAGCCTATTCTTTTTCCTTCAGCAGAGGCAGCTGGACCAGCAGCTGTAGAGCAGTACAGCAAGAATGCTGTGAGAGAGGGGCCAGCCCGTTATCTGTCGCTTCCCTGTCTGTGGTGGCAAGCAGCACAGCCCAGGTAAAAAGATTATCCCTAATCTAATAGTTTAGACTTTGAATTTTCATGACAACCTCAATCAGTGTGAAGATACACAAAAACATGTTTATAATCCAGATGTTGCTGATATGTGGGTTAGGGGCCCTGTGAGCCTTCAGATTTAAACCCCAAAAGTTCCTTTGGATTGTTGTGAGTTCTAAATGAAAATGAAGGGAAATGAAAGGAAAGTGAAAGCTCAAAACAACTGGAAAAGTTTCCATTTCACACACAAGTGAAAGAATGAGCTTTTTAACAGAGCAGAAAAGTCAGGCAACTTCATGTCTGCTCATTGACTTTTGGATCACCAGGAAGAAGTACTATTTGTACTTCTACTGTACTACTTGTACAGTTTTAGATATTTTATCTCCCTGTGCTCATGTAAAATTCAAAATAGTTTACAAACGATGATGTGTGGAGAGACAGATAATTTAATATCTAATATCTAACAGATGAAGAAAGAAATTACCTGTTTACACCTGAAACTTCAGGGTACATAGAATACTGTGAGTTGGAAGGTGTCCATAAGGATCATTGAGTCCAACTCCTGGCCCTGCACAGGAAAACCCCCAAAACCACATCACACATACAGGGTATATCTCAGGATATATATTTAGTGTTCAGTAACTGTGTATTTCAGTAGAATATACAATTAAAAGTGCTGCTGTCTCCTAATTACAGGGTCTGCTTTTGTAAATCTCATTGGCATAAGCTAATTCCACTACCTGGATTTCTGCTCCTGTTATTTACCTAATTCTAAGTATATGAAACATGATTAATTCAGGCAGATGACCATTTTTTGCAAGCATCTTTGTTCTTTGTATAGAAAGGTAAAAAATGGGAATATGATTCTTTTGTTCTAGCAGTAGCGCTCTTAAAGCTGTGAGCATGTAACTAGGTGAACAAAGTTTGTATCTGAGTAGATGAGCTCTTATCACATCATCTAATTAGCTCAGCAAAAAGGAGGCAGGCTTTCAAGAACACCAATATTCTTCATGTCCTGTCTACTTATATCAGCTACTGTAGTTAAATAGAGATGTCACTTCCATATATCAAACTAGCTTTGTTTGTAGCAAGCAAGCATTATAATGAAATTCTACAGTAAATGTTTATAAAATAGATGCACTTGGTTTTATGTGGGTAACTAAAACATGAATAGAGCTCTCAGCTTATACCATTTTAGAATATACAGTAAAATTTTCATAGGTTATTTTCAGGTCTTTGTTTATTGTTACTGTTTAGAGACTAAGAATCTGGTGATACTGGGGCCAAAGGGTGATGGGGCCATCTCATCACACGCATGTTCTGCTACACAAGAGTGCATATGTATGAAGACTGCATTGTATTTAGACAAACTCTTAGAGCTAGAAAAACAACCACACAACTTTTATGGTGAGCTGAGCAAACTTGATCACAGTAAAATCATGTTACTTTATAGAATCATTCCTCAAAGCAGAGCTATGTTTCAGTAAGGTAGAAAAAATGGGACTTTACACAACACAGACTTGTAAGATGAAATCAAATGTTAATATGTGACTATATGAAAGACTCCATGGTGTTGTCTTATAAAAACCAAGTAGAACAGAAACTTTTGTTCAGTACTAATTTAAAATATTTATTATTTTCAAAGCGTTCTTATGAGGATGATATATCTTGTTTCAGTATTAGTCTGGCAGAAAAAGGTGTGTTAGTGAAAGCAGTCAGCTTGAAATGCCAAAAAATAACAAATTACTCTTCTATAGATTAGACTACTGTTTTAGCATGTCATTATTTGACTATTAAAATTAAATTTAGAGGTTAGGTAAAATCCAATATATACTCCTAAGTGATGTCTCCATAGCACTATCTATCAAATATGGCTGTTTTTCCTTCCATTTAAACTGTTATCCTATGTTCCACATAGCCAAGTAATGTCACTCCCTCCCTCTAAAGTTTCCCATGTGGCCAAGTAATTTAAGTATGCCATCACCAGAGCAACTCTGCAGCTGAAAATATTCTGCTATTAACCCCAGAGAGAATAGATCACTAATTGCAGCTTAATATGAGAGATGGACATGAAATACTGAGCCAGCCATCAGAGTATGCGCTGGTAATCCAAACTTGTGTTATAATTGAAAATGCAAAGAACTGTTTATGTCTTCATGAATGACTTTTAGAATTACAGTAGCTAAGAACTTGCTAAAGCTAAGTAAAACAAGCATTGCTATTTCTGTTGCAGACTACAGCTTAATTATTATTTAAGCTAAGGAAGAAACTTGCCCAAAACCTACCCTTCCTTGTATGGAATGTCACAGTTTCCCTGTACTGAAAGTTGTACTAACAGAGCATGTGACAAGATACAGCACAAGTGGGACATCACAGAAGGTGGTTCCTTCTCCCTGAAGGATTGCAATCTAAGTGGAAAGGGAGAATATCACATAAGCAACACCCAGTTCTCAATCTGGCTGCTCCAAGAGAGCCATTACCCAGAAAGCAGAGCATAGAGTATCACCTCGTAGGTCTAGCATCTCCCCCGGATGTGTGTGTGAGTCAGTGAGGAGGAAGGTGTATGCCAGTAACAGGTTTTTGGTTTTACTGCAGAAATTCATGTTTTGGAGTCCTTTGAACCTCTTTCCATCTGCAGTTTCCAGATTAGGCTGCAATTTTATAACCAGCCTAACCAGCATCCACCACGGGTGATGGTCACTTGGATAAAGCAGTTTGTTTTCTGTAACATCACTTGCAGAATTACTCCCCCTTGAAGTAGAACTATTCATGGGTTGATTTAGAACAACTATTTTTATTACATCTTAAAGCTTTGTCTTATCAATTTCATGTATGACCTTTCTTTTAGCTGAATTACATGCAGTTTAGGTTATGTTCTGAATCCCCCACTGATCTCCCCTTTCCCTCTTTTCCTGCCAATTCCATATCTTCCATTTTCAAGCTAAACTTTTTGAATTGAAAAAGAGTAGAAGAAAAGAAGGAAAGTAGTGTATGAAATTCACTGTCCTTTTAGCAAAATAGAGAGTAACATGATTTCTCAGACCCAAAATAAGTTGAAAAAAAAGGACATGGTTATTACTGAAATACAACTGTTTCAGTAGGTAGATCAGCATTGTAGGGTTTAGTTTCAGTAGCTAGATCAGTGTTGTGGGGTTTAATTTGCTGTGACCTTAGATTTCTTCACATAACGGCATTCTTGAAATATTTGGGTTTTTGTCTGCTGGTTTTCAATAAGTATCTTTTCATGTGGTTATAATCAATCTCAGTAGTGCTGCAAAAGTACTGAAAATAACATTTCTATTTTGTAACGGTAGTTAATTCAACATAACCAAGATGTTCTCTTATTTTCCCTTTTTTCATACTGAGATTTTCAAATCAAACACATGCAATGATTTTTCTTGTTCATGCTATTTCTCAAGTAGTTTTTTTATGCTTTATTACTTTCTTACACTGACCATTTTCCCATTAATTTTTAAAGACTGTATTTGTATTAGCCTGATTCAAATAAATTAACAGAACAAATATAGATTCATATTAAGTATTTATTTTTAAGACTTCATTAAGTAATCCTCTCAGCTAATAAAAAAAATGAAGTCACGATAGGCTGAATATAACAAACTGGACAGTTCCTCATTGGATTCCTGCTGAGAAAAGTAGACAGCAGAGATGATCTACTGCAGATCATCATGAGAAAAAGCATAACGTTGCTGTTGTCCTTTCCCATAATTTGATCCTCCTTGAAATACCCCTTTCATGGGTTCAAGTATTCATGGGTTCACACGCAGAGAAGTAATCTTTTCCTCCTCTATCTTAAGCAAAGTAACTTCCCCTAAAAACCCAAACATTTTGAGGGTTTCTTCCTTTTTCTCCTCTTGTTTAAAATTAAAATGTTTAATTTCCTACCATTTACCATGAAGGATGTTTTCACAGCTAGGTACCTATATTCCCTGGCAATACCGCCCCACAGTACAGAATAAGTTGGCTGAGAAGCTTCGTCATTCAAGTTGAGGCCCAGTGCCTCAGTGATTCAGATCTGTTCCTTCTCCATCCATTCTCTCTAGCCTATTACTTTCCATTTTGCATTTTTTTCTTGCCTTTCTGCTTAGGGTTGAATCAAGGTATGTTTTCAGCCTTTTCTGCACTATCACGTTTGCGGTATCTTTCAAATGGAAGCCAAAAGGCTCCTCTCTTCTGGTTCTGGAGTCTTGGGCTTAAAGAAACAACAGAATTTGTAATACAAGTGGTAGAGCTGATGATGTTTTGTTCTTTAAGGTAGAAACTCTATCTTACCTGTAGTGTTTTACTATTAAAAATTAAAAATTAACCACTTAAATGTTACACAAATATTTTTACAAGCCAAGACTGTACCATCACTTCAGACTTGGCTGACAAGGTTTCATAGTACTTTTCATACCCTTGTAATAAGCCCTTCCTATTTAAATGATGTCTCATATTCTTAGCCTTTTATGCATTCTCACAATTATCTTTTTCTCAACATTTGTCAATCAGATGTTGCTGCCTTTATATAGATTCTAGTGAAATTCAACTATTCCTTCAGACTGGAGAGTCAAAGGAAGTGCTCTGAATGTCTTACGCCAACAGCATTTGTTGCTGGTGATTTAAGTGGGCTCTAGTCTTTTATTGTATCTACGGGTCTATGAAACTGGAATAGATTTAGCTACAGACTTATTGTAGAAATTGCATAAGCCTTTAAGATCCAAAGCAGTTTTGATCTTGATTTTTGGTTGGTTGCTTCTTTTTCCCCCCAGTTTTTATTTATTTTGAAGATAGAAAACTTCTAGGGAGACTATACCCAGTCATCATGTTCCAACAAACTGTAAGAACTCATACATTTCTCCTAGTAATTTAGCTATTTCAATCTGGAATTCTTTTAGAGCTCAACTGATTACTCAAGGCATGGTGATTAATTTTTAGTGTTTATTTTAGCAACTTGTTCCATAACCACTTCGATTTCAGACAACTCCTCTTCCAAGTTCCCTCCTTCAAAAATAAAGGGCTCAGCATAAGGGTCTCCCTGTCATCTCCTACCTCCAACACTGATGCAAAGAACTCATTAAGTTCCTTAGCAGTGGCGTTGTCCTCTGTGAATGGTTCTTTTATACATGGAGTGCTACTTCTAAAATAAAAATCAGCTCCATTTCCACATTGACATTGTACAACTGTTTTGCATGATTACTGGCAACAGATTATTGGGAATAAGATTTCTTTACTGCTAGGATCAATATTTCTTATCAGTGAAAACATTACATTTTAGAACATCTTTCATTTCCTTTGTAGGGAAGGAAAAGATAGGAAGAGCATATTAGATGGAATATAAATAGAATTTAACTGACAGAACTTTCACTGCTCATTCAGGGATATTAGGACTTTTAGTGGAGGTGCTTTTCTGTTTGGTATAGCCTTCCCAGGTCTGGCTGGCAAGGCAGGAACTTGTTCTGCTGCTGGGAAATTCTTGCGTAGCTCTGTATAGCTCTGTAGGTTGATAGACCGAAACTTGTGAATATGTGAAAAATTATCTCCCCCAAGCCACCTGATGAGCTAGGACAGATTTAGCTCATCAGGTAGAAACGAGTCCAGGCCAGCACAACTTGCTAGGATGCACAAGTAACTTTATGTGTAGAGTGCTGTGCAAGTGTACAAATCCGCAAGTGCCAAATCCCCATTCACTGGTATTCTAGTTCTTATCAATTTCCCTTACCACACCTATCATGTTTTCACCCTGGTTATCACCACTATCCTCACAAAGGGTCTCTGGCTAGATATATCAGAATTTCAACAAGATTTGCACGCTCCAGCAGAGGAAAGGTTGTGCATTTAGTAACTGAAACTCCTTTCCCCTTATTTTCATTTCATTTTAAATGCAGGGGAATCTGACAAAAAAAAGTTCTCTCTCAAGCATTTGAAATAATTCTATGCCCAGTGAAGGGATAACAGTAATGATTTTCCTACCTCTGTGCAGTTAAAAAATATTTCTTAAATTTAACCAAACATGCCAATTCTCATCTTGCTGTTTCTTATCTCTGCAGAACTAGATACAATCACAGCATTCTGATGTTTGGTTTTTTTTCCTAGGCTACACACACTCCAGTTATTTTCAGCTTCACAAAGCATTTGGTTAGAACAGCCATACTTTCTCTTGTTAAAGATATCTAAGAGGACTGTGATTAATGTTTAAAGAGCTCCATGTGTACCCAATTATGAAACCAATTAATTTAGTCAAAGACTAGATTAACTGCCATCTGTGGCCTGATTGTTTCTTAAATTTGAGTACTTCTGATCAAAGTTGTCATAAACAGTCTTATATGGCATGTGACAAATCAATGTCATCCAAGGATGTCTTGATATGAAGAGTTTATCATTAAGTGTTCAATGTTGTTACACAACTTCTATCAACCATTTTGTACAGCACATATTATTTGGGATGAATTTTATTGGTTTCACTAGACGTGAAACCTTGGAGTTTCCTGCTAAAATAATGCTGCTGTTACTTATGTAATAGATAATACAAGAACTGTGTCTAGGATGAGGTGATAAACACACACAGTAGAGGACAAAAGCCACAGGGAAGGCATGAAACAAAAGCAAGCTGGAGAAACAAATGAACCAGAAACTGGAACTCAGATTGGCCCTCATGATAAGACCTTGCATGGATGTGTAACTGGTCACCAAACAGGCCATGCACCTATTCAGCTACTAGCTATTTGATTTTGATTTTCTCTTTTACATTCTGCAGTGACCCTTCACCCAGTATATGATGTTCAGCTATTCTATCCAACATGGTAATTGGCTATACATCTACAGCTAGAATTTACTCTGGGAAGCACATCAGTGCTTTAATTAGAAGCAGAGAAAATGAGGTAGTAGGTTTATCTAAAGATAGAAACTTAAACAATGGTGGGGATGGTAGACATGGGAAAGTGATCACTGTTTTGTGATCATCTGGAAAGACATTTCCTCTTACAGAGGTATTCAGCCGAGCAATAACATGCCATGAAGCAGAGAAATGCATGTAAAACAAATCTTTCTGAGCCAATATTCTTCCTTAAAATGCCAGTTTGTAACATTGAGAACAAAGAAAAACACCTTTAAAGGTGAAGAAACAGTTCAATTCCATGCAGAGTCCAGACCACCTGCAGCAGATTTTTCTGTCTCAGAAACAAAGCCACATATATAAGTACACACACAAAACTCAGTGGACATTCCTGGTCATGCAAGCAAAACTCAATATGAAAATTAAAGTCAAAAGAAAAGAATATTGAAACATATTCTTCCACATTTTTCTTCCTTCACACTCCTTCTTATAAATATGACAAAAATTAGAGACTTGGGTGAGTGGGGTCTAACCAGTAGGGCAAAAGTATACAAAGAAAGGGTCATTATGATAGTTTTTCCTACTGCTTATTGAGAAGAAATACAGCTTCTTTGTATGAGTGACAGGCAAGAGTAGCTAGAGAAAGAGGTTGTAAGGAAATCCTCTTGGTACAAGCTATACAAACCTCTAAGCTACATAAGCTTCTTGAAGTTTCATTTTAGAGAGATTTCTTTTAATTTTGGTATAGCTTGCTTAAGAAATGATGACTTAGAAATCATCTTTGCTCAAAATATTAAGTGATCTGGTATTCCTTTTGCTTTTGCTGAGGAGGAGTGGAGATCCTGGAGTTTATGGAAAGGTTGCTTGAAGATCTGCTCACTTGCTTCTAACATAACTAATGCTCCTATCTCCAGCACATACTGTGGGCTTTTAGGCAGTACCAGCAGATTTATTATTAAAAAAACCCCAAACAAACAACAAAACAATGAAGCAAACCCAAAACAGGATTAAAAAAACCCTGTAATGTGCCAACTTCAAAAGAATCAGAGCAAAGGAAAATACATTCAAACAATCACCCCATACAAGGGCTGAGAAATGCAAAACACAAGCTAATCATTGCCTAAATCAGGGCTTGTGGTGCTCATCCAGCAATAAAGATCCACCCAGCCACTTACTCCCTCACCAGTGGGATTGAGGAGAGAATTGGAAGGGTAAAAGTTGGAAGACTCATGGGTTGAAATAAAGAAAGTTTATTAGGGAAAGCCAAAGCCAGGCACACAAGCAAAGCAAAACAAGGAGTTAATTCACTACGTCCATGGGCAGCCATGCCCAGGAGAGCAGGGCCCCATCACACATAATGGTGACTTGGGAAGACAACCATGACTTCAAGTATCCCCCACTTTTCCCCCTGACGTTATATACAGAGCAGGATGCCACATGGTCTGGAATGTCCCTTTGATCACTTTGGGTCACTTGTCCTGGCTGGGTCTCCTCCCAACTTCCCATGTACACCGAACTTTCTTGCCAGTGTGGCAGAATGAAAAACAGAAAAGACCTTGGCTCTGTGTAAGCCCTGCCCAGCAATAAAAAAAAACATCTCTATATTATCAACCGTGTTCAGCACAAATCCAAAACATAGCCTGACATCAGCCGCTAGGAAAAAATTAACTCTACCCCAGATGAAACCGGCACAGCTATAGCCAATATCTGTTTCCTTTTTTTTCCTTTCTCCTGAAATAGATGCATTTCAGATTAGAAAATAGAACACAAAGACTATTTTTATCTAACCTGATTACCCAGGCTTAGAGCTATAACCAGGCCTATTATGATAGTCAATTGAACTTTTTGTATGTAGTTTACTCCATGTTATGCTCTGTTAATAAATCTGTGACTGGGCACAGAGAGAGCACCTACCTGTCTCTACTCCTCTGGGTGTTGCCCTCTGCTCAGGTGAAGTCCACAGGGAGAGGGGGGAAATTCCAGTGGGAGCAGTTAACTGTATTCACCTGGGAGAAGGTGTCAGTGTGAAATAATAGGATTTTTACAGTAAGTGATTTCTTTACTACCTGATGAGGATAACTCTTGCCTTTTTTGGAGGGTGAGGAAGAGTCTGAGCCTCTAGGGGCTTAACAGGTAGGGGACAGATGTGTTCTCAGACCATTTTTTAAATATGTCTTAGTGTTTCAGAATTTACTCTAGTTACAGGCATAGTTTGTTCTTTTTTATTATATGTCCAAGAGAACTTTTTTTTAGGGATGATAAATCTATTACATCTTGGGGTGACTTTAAGAAAAAGGGGAAACTGAGCTAATGTTGAGCTTCTGGCAGAATTTGGGTTCTATTTTTATATAACTTAAAGCCTTGATCTTGCCAGAATATTTACGTGTACAAGTATTTGCTCTTCCAATAATTTCATCCTAACTTACCTGACTGCAGGTAAAAAAATGAAGATCTTAGTGTTCTTGTTTCATTACTCAGCTCTATATCAGCAAAATAATTTTTCTTTGGCAACCCTTTAACCATTTTTGTCACTTTTTCCAAGGTAAATGTTTAGCAAAGCTTGGTTTAAACTATGCAAGACTGAGGCTATATATGGTATGTTTTTATTCTAGAGAAAAGTGTAATACCAAACCTGAAATACAACATACACAGGGATAGGTTCCTACCTTTGAAATGAAATGCAGTGAGTATTTAACAACCGGAACAACAATTTTCAGAGAGCAAAGATCAAACTATGGATTAATAGGTGGCCTTGCTGATGTTGTAACTCTTGTAACTACATCTGTCTCAATTCTGGTGTGAGCAGAATAAATTACATTTATGGAAACCTGGGAATTTTTCAGAACAGATGATATTGTTTCCACTTTTTATGACATTTTGGAGAAAGTTTGGTAAACACAAAGATGTAGAAGTGTTTTTGTATGAATTCAGTGAACATAAAACATCCCATGATGAATGATTGTTTTCAAGAATAAATGTCCAGTTGTTTACAATGAAAAACAGGATTATACTAAGTCTAGCTCATGTTTTCTTATTTGTTGTGAATTTTTAAATTTGCTTTAATAATACCAACTGCATGTATTTCCAATTTTTTAAAAATTAACACTTTAATTAAACTGCACTGAAATTATGTCCTTGTAAATATTTACTCAGAAAGCTTCTCACCAGGGTGAGGGACAGGAAACATATACAGTGAACAGTTATAGTTGGAATTACTGCAAACCTAACAACTGTATCTATTTGGCAGTGGAGGTAAGAAATGGTACAAATTGTTATAATATGAGGGAAAACAAAAAGCAAAAGGGAAATGAAATGTTTTTGTAAAAATAGGCTATTGCTTAGAAACATATTGATCTCAAATTTCAAAAATCAAACACATTTCTAAATAAAGGTCAAACTGGTGTGAGAGCATTGAAAAAAAGCTAACAAAACTAGCATGAATAAAATTTACTCAGCTTTGCTTCCCTTCCTTTAACCTGAATACTTTCTTTGCCTGCTTCTGTATAGAATTATAAAATGGAGTCTACATAAAGATATAGTTATCAGTTATACCAGTGTATGGCTCTAATTCAGGAAAGCACTTAAGCAGGTGATTAACTTCAAGCATCCACTTACCCACTTTCCTAATTATGAACTTAAGTGCATACCAAAAGTTCTTTCCTGCATTGGTTTTATGCTACGTCTGTTGACCGCAGCAGAGCACAGCGCTCTCTGAGCCAGTCCGACAGGACTGTGCTCAGGGGCTGGGAACGGTCTATAAGCACAGCTGCCTGGCACTCGGGGTGAGTTCACTGACTGCCTTGCAGTGCTTGAGCTGCCTTGATAAAGCCTGTTGTGTTGAGCAGCTTGCAGTATATATGCTTCCTTCTGTTTGTCTCCTCTAGTTTCTGCAGAGCATTTCCCTCTCTATTTTTCCAATGCACTGCTATTCCTTTTGTAGGGAGAGTACTGCTAGACCTCAAAATCAGAGGAATTGGATAGTAGCTCGAATAACCGGCTTATGATCATGAAGCCTAAAGTATGACCCAAAAACACTTTAATCAGTAGCTGTTTCATTCTAGATGCACTTGACTTCCTTTGTTTCTTTTCTTTTTAATGTGTATATGTGTGTAGACACTTGTTATTATGCATGTTCTGCTTGGAGTTCTCCTATGTTCTACCTCAGTCTCGCAGCAATCTGGGAACGATCTCTCTACCAAATCCTCTAAGCAGCTTCATCTATTAGGTATTCTCAGACCATACCTAATACTTACTACAGGATTAGGCCCCTGACAAAATGCAGTTGTAATGTTTTTTTCTAAATCAGTGCTAGGAATCCCTTTCTCTAATGGCAGCTACAACAACCTGCAGACCATTACTGAGTATTCCTGTCTTTAACAGAAGTGTCCCAATTAATAAGTTAAAGGTGGGCTATCTCTTTCTCTTCCAATTTATTGCAAATTCCTTTCTGCATGGTGTCACAGTGTCATTAGTATAGTTAGAGGGCTCTAACTCATGCTCTCCCAAATCACCCAGAGGTTCATGGCTATAGATGTTTCCTGAGGGAGAGAGGTTTAAATCCCTGCAAATGGAACCAAGAGTGGAGTCTGGATCACCTTGTTGAGTTTTTTATTTAAGAAGTGAAGATGCATTGTCAAGAAAGATTTGTCAGAGATAACCTGGAAGCTTAAGTTTCAAGGATGGCTTATCGTTGGATATTTTGTGAAATCCATAGAGTTAGAAGGTGAGCCATTGGCAAGGGAAGACTTGATGTTCCACTAAATTATTATATACCTCATGAGAAGAGAGAAACTTCCTGCCACCTGTTTCATTCACCATAGTGCTTATAATTGAAAAATCTTGAGTTTAAATGGTTTGTACATTTAAAAATCAAAACTCCTATAGCACTTTTCTGGACAGAAAGGCTATGTTCATATCAGCATGATGCTTTCCACATTGGACCTGTAAAGTTATGCACTGGTGATTTTGTGTTATGTTCCTGTTATTTACAGTTTGAGGTTTTCTTTAGACATGCAGTAGTCTATCCCCTGACCTAGATGTGTGGCCAGGAGTGGACACTATTACCTGTACTTCTGGGACATACCTTCTAGGTTAGTTTTATCTGAAAAGAATGCAGATTTTGGACTCTAAACCAGTTCTATGATGTGAAGTGGAGAATAGTAGGTGGCAATGAGTGGGAAACATGCTTGAGAACAGTAATCTTTGATTAAACTAAAATACTAATGTAATATAATATTCCTTCAGTAAAGATAATGATCCAATTTATTAATAGCATAATACCTAGCTGAAAATGTTGAAACATGAGCATTATTTTACTCAGGACTTTAATATACCCAAAAGGACTATGCAAGTAAATATATGACAGTAACTCCATACAATCTCAGAGCAAGTAATGAATTCAATTAATAGAGCAATAAGGTTTTGTTTTTTTTGTTAAATGGGTCCTCATTTTCTAACAAAGTGAGGAGATGGTCTTTTAGCATCTTTCAACATATAAGCAGAAAAATATTTAATAGAGGTTCTTGTAATAAAAAACAAATCCTGTAAAGCTTTTAGAAAATCTCTTTGAAGTCTTGCATCTGGCATTTAACAGCTCTTTTGCTCTGCTGGCCATGCTGCTTTTGATGCAGCCCAGGATGTGGTTGGCCTTCTGGACTGTGAGTGCACATTGCTGGGTCATGTTGAGCTTCTCATCAGTCAACAGCCCCAAGCCTTTCTCCTCAGGGCTGCTCTCAATCCATTCTCCTGCCAGCTTGTATTTTTTCTTTGGGGTTGCCCTGACCCAGGTGCAGGACCTTGAACTTGGTCTCATTAAATTTTATGGTCTTACAACATATTAAGAAGTGGTTCAATAATAGACTAAAGTAAGACCAGTGGTGATCTGCTCCTGGCTATTAAATGCAAACCAAGGTTTTGTGGGCGTAATTTTAACCATGTTATTTTTCATCTCTAATTTCTTGATTCCATATCCTTGCAAGCTTCACTTAAGTTAACAGGATATTTGCTCAGATATCCTGTTGGAGCTATGGCTTTTAAACCGCATGTCTGCTGTTTGAATTTGTAATTAGCTCATTGACATTGCTTTAAAGACATATAAAAAGTGAAGACATGATTTGAACACAAAAAGACTCTCAAGTCTGCATAGAAGCCTGATGTGTGGACAGATGTCAGCATTGAATGTCACCTGGGTTACTGAAGATTTTGGTAATATAATTGTGATTGTTTCAGTGAATTTTATTGTAATAAGTACACTGGGGCACACTCAAGTCAATATGAATCATCAGAAAGATATAAAGTAAATAAGTACTCACATAAGTAGAGCTATAACTCAGAAGAGACAGGTAATTGTATACATACAAGTAACATCCTTGCTGCAAATTTTTCCCCTGGCTGTATCTCCGTTATCTCTCTCTCCAGGTTCTCGCTAAAGTTACGATGGACATTAATTTTGCACACACTGTTCTCAGTAATACTGCCATCTTCCATACTTATATCAGATAATTGACTTGATTTAGAAGATTTTTTTCTGTATTCTGCCTAAGAAACAGAAAGAACGTCACTTCCTATATTGCTATCAAATAGATGCCAACATAGTATAATGCTATTTACAGCTGCTTACTCACTTCTGGTTTCTCTTCTGGTTCCCTACTGACTACTGTCTTTCCACACAAGCTATAAAGTCTTGCCAGTCCGCTTGCATGGACCTTGGTCACTCAAAAGCCCAATATATTTTTTGTATAAACATACATAATTACATTTAAAACTTGTGAAATATTACTTCAGTGTTAGAGGTGCATTTCATTTTAAAGTGTATCTCAGGAAAATACAGGCAATCTTTTGAAATTGAAATGATTAATGTCATAGACTAGCTAAATTTGCAGTTAAGATAAAAAGAAATAATTATTTAGTCCTTAAAATGTGAGAATATAAATTGAGGATTTTGTTAGAGTCTTTGGGGTGTCGGTGCTAAGTATAAATAAAACATTAGATATTTATTAAAACATTGACTTGTGCAATTTGTGTCTTTAGAGCCGTTCTCTCGCACATGTAAGTTAAGTGGGAGGTTATGTCACTTACACTTTTTCTAGTGTGACTGTAGGGCAGTTTAATACAGTGCTGGTGCAGAAGGCTGCATATGAGTCCTTTGGGACTGGGTGCAAACTGGAGATTGCCAGGGTAGCCCCCTCCCTCAGTCTCCTGATTTCTCTTTCTATCCCCGATGAGATCTACATATTTTGTGGCAGTGGTGGTAGAGACAGAGGGGCTGGGCTGGAGGGCTGTGCTGAGCTGACCTTATTGGCTCTGTGTTTCCCAAAACCTCTTCTAGGGTCCCCTAGCACATACCAGGAAGCTTCTAAACTATTTGCAAAACAGGGCCAAAAAAACCAAGACAAGGTAATGGCTGTTTATTATGTAAATTTATCTTATTCTTAGGGATTCTTGCACATTGTTAGAAACTAATCCACAATATTTTATTTTAGATATGTCATTCTCATTGTTTAACCTATTAAATAATTAATGTTTGCAGAAATGAAATGTAATCTGAAAGTCAAAGCATTTTATGTTCCGTCATGAGCTATTTCTGTGGCAAGTAAAATAATTTTAAAAGATGTATGGTGTTTCACAGCTATGGTGAAAGAAGAATCAGAATAAATGACTTATTTTATTCTTTAAAATAATTGTGTGATATTTTGCTCGGAAAATTCACCAACAATGAAGCTTTGTAGATAGGATTTCTTATGTAACATTCTTTGATAGCTACTTTAAAAAAAGGAAAATAAAATACAAATTAATGTGGTATTTTGAGCTCCACAGTTGCTCATTATATGCTAATAACATTTTAAAATTTTAAAGATGAAAACTGACATAAGATATAAGTAGTTAAGCACTTTAATTTTATCTGCATTTTTTGTGTCAAAAATTATTTTAATATTAAAGGACAACTGTAGACTCCTAATGACTTGAATACAGTTTGACTGTTTTCATGAAGTGCTCTGTGGGATGTCAGAATATTTAATTCAGAATGTTAAAAACATCCCAAAATGTCACAATAATTATATCACAGCAGGCAATTAAAACACTGGAAAATGCCAACTGACTAAGTGTGTTCTCTGTTATTTAGGAAACTAATGAGTGAGTGACACATAAAGCAGAAAATACAAATTATAGCCACAAAATCCAATATACATTATAATTGATTTTAATATAAATACGTATTAAAATAAAGCAACCTGTGTTAACAAAAACAAAGAAATATTTACTTAAAGCTGCTATTTCTGCCTTAAGTTCTATAATTCCCCAGGCTTCAGAACCTGTTTTTATGTTTCCTCTTCTTTATTTAGTTAATTAGTTATATATTTGTGTTATGACACTGTAATATGGGCTTGTTCATGAAGCCCTTACTAACTACAGTGGTTCCATTCACTGCACTGCAATAGTCTCTGCCAAATTCTCCATGTGTCTTTAAATTAGTCTAAGGGCAGCTAGGGGAGATCTATGTGCTTGTGGGGTAGAAAATACAACTCCCTTCACAGCAGGTCAGAGGCACTGTGAAATCTGTGTGGACTTGAGGAAGTTGCAGCACAAGTAAGGATGCTGATTCCTAGACAGAAAGCAGCAGAGGCTTGGAGTTCTTCTAGCAGAGTTCCTGCATTTGAATGGCAATGGGTTAATTGAAGCAGCAATTCAATAACAAAGATGCTTTTGATTTATTTTGTACAGGGATTTAATCCATAATTATTAAACCAACATCCTATGCTTGCAGACGCTATGGAAATAAACTCATCCTATTCAACTTACGGGAAAGAAGTACTGTAAAAACCATAACTATTGCAAAAAAGAAAAAGGAGGGATTTAATAAAGATGAAAATAGGCAATTATTCTCATTAGTTAATGAGGCTCAAATAACTATTATTACTGCAGCTGAATTGCTTAAATAACGGAAAAACATATAAAGTGCCAGGCAGAAAAAGAAACTGCGAGAGGTAACTGGGAAATCACTGTCACTGCGCCTATGCAAGGCTGCAGCAGGCAACAGTGTCTTTGCTCCATTTTTAGGTTTTCCTTGTTGTCTGGGGTCCAACAGCAGTTAGCAGAGTTTCAGTTGTTTATTCTTGCCCCTTCCCTTGAGCAGACCTGAACATTCATGGAACTACAAGGTGAACTGTACCTGGCAATGGTTAAAAACTAAGACCATCGCTGGTTAAAAACCAAAACCCCAACTGTAATTTTCATGGACATGAGATCTATGTCTGGTGCACCGTGTCTTTTACTGAGTGCTAGTGCTAGCACCAGAGAGGGGACAGGAATGGGGAAGGGGGAAGACAGGCTCCACCCCTCAGCAGTAGTGTGGATCTATGCTGAATTAAACTAATTGGGGAATCATGACATAAAGCATTGTGTTATATTCATAATTGCAACAGCTCAGACAGAATGAATTATTGCTGCATTGACTTGAGCACTGGAAATGTCAGTATTTAGTACTCTTTTAAAATTACTGCTCTTTTCAGTTCCTTCGAGTTCCTTGACATGAAATAATCCTCAGATTTCTGTAACAGAGCTGAGTGCACTGAATGCCTCAAAGGCATCTAGGAAAAAGAGGAACAGTTACTCTGGTTTGTTTGTTTTTTTTTTTGGTTTTTTTTTTTT
>VZTX01025382.1:908029-1016015 GCA_013400915.1 Pardalotus punctatus
TTTTTTGGTAGACCCCATTGCTTGTATTTAAACTTAAGCAGTGTTTTGCATTTCCTTGGTGCTCTCTTGGATGTCCAGACTTTTAGCTCTGGTTGTGGATGGTCCATTAATAGTTGAGTTTCCTATCAGTGTCTGGCATCATGCGGTGGTTGGTAAATACCCAGCCCTTACAATGCTTACATTTTGTGTTACTTTGAGGTGTGTTAGCTTGCTTCTGTCTCTATATTCATGATATTCTTTGGGCAGGTTTTGGAGGCTGATATCTGGCTTATTACACAGCCTTTGAACACTGCTTATTGCTGGTAGACGTTAAAAAACAAGAATTTTGGGTCAACTGATTACCTGTGCTACTGCTCCTGGGGAAAAAGAGCCCTAAAAGCCCTACTCTTCTGTGTAGCTTTGAGTTGGACAGAAGGGAAGACATTGAAGTCTTTCCTCGTTTGGTTGCTGTTAGATAAGTGTGCATGTCAAACTCACCTGAAAGGTGATTTCTATTCTCAGAGAAGTCCAACTTAGTGCCATGAGAGAGACCCTGGTATCCTGGGGATCTAAAGGCTGAGTAGTGGAGGAATAAAAAATGTTGTTCTTCCATGTCTTCACACACAGACTATATGAAATATTTTAAATGTGTCAGCTTAAATAACACTGAGGCTCCTAGTTCTGTCACTTTTGCCTTTGTAGATCCTTTCTTTTGGTTATAAACACCTTCAGGAGTGTTCTTTTTGAATAATCAAGAAAGGCCTAGTAGTAGTTTGTTCTGGTGATAGCTATCTTAGGTAAGGTCATGTGATATGTATCTATTTATCTGAAATATATAGAAAATGCTTAGAGAAATTTATACATATATCTCTCAAAGAATTTTTGCTTTTCAGGAAAGCCAATATATAGAATGAGATAGCTAGCAAGATTATTGGCTAGTTTCATTGCAGTACACCTTTTTGTTCCACAAAGGTCAATATATTTCTCTCTCTGCTAGTTTTCATAATATAAATAAAATTTTTACACTCTATAATAAGAAAAGGATGATAATCAAAAAACCCCAAACAACTCCAACCCCTAGATGCTAGGAAATCTCCTATTTAGCATGGATTTTACTGGTTTACTCAGCTCCATATTTCAGTGTCTTATTTGGTTTATTGCATTAAGGATAGCACTACATAAAGAAAGATACTCGATGAGATCTATTAAAATGACAGACAAGATGCACTTGCGTGAGAACTCTGCAATGTCTTTACTCTCTGTTCATATTATTATAGATTAATATAAAAACATTACTTAATTTTAATTGTGAAAGGTATATCAGTAGGGCTTCTTTTGTACTTTGGGACTTATTTTGCCTCTGTTCTGATGTTGGGAACTGTTATGGATGAGACCCATCTAAGGAAACAATGAAAACTGCAATCCTACCTGTTAATCTGGTTTTCCTGTGTTTTTGTATATTAATCCACAGTTGTTTCACTTTGCTTCACACACTGAAACATAACTGATCTTTTTTCCCTGAGGTCTGTCTTCCTGAAGTCTACCCTGAAGATAGATTTTCAATCTACTTTTCAATGATGCCAGCTGCTCCTTTCAAACAGGTTTATTTTTTTCTCCTTTGCTATGAAAGGATAAACCTTGCAGAGTAGCTGCAAACAAGAGAGTTAGAGAAAACGATTTAACAAGTAGAAATTACCAAATTGTGATTTCCTTGAAAAAGAAAATGTAGACAAAGATTATACTCATTACTAGGAAGCTCTTTTCAGTCACAGAGGCATTACAAAAGATATTTAGAGCTGACCTTTGAAGATTCATAATTCCTTTTAGTAGAGAACTATAGAATTTTGTACTAAATATTTTATTACATTCTTATAAAAAGTATGTGTCATTTTTAACTATAACAGAAGTTCTAAAGCACTTTTTAGAAGACCACTGAAGCAATATCACTGTATGTGAACAATTTCTGTTGTTTAGAAAGGACCTCTAACAATATTTTTAGTCCATATAAGGTAGAAGGTAAAATATTATAAATAAATGTCAGTAATGTATTTCTGAGCTTGAACTATGTACTTCTACCACATAACAAATTTCTTCCTGCTATCCTGAGGGAAGTAATTTTCTTCCTTTCTTACAAAAATATGGCTTCAAAGGTTTGAAAAAAGGGATGGAAGCAGAAAACTATAAAATAAAAGTTGTTTCTGAATAACAGCAAAAAAAATCCTCTTTGGTTTAAGAAGCACTATGAAAGACTCCTTTTTCAAAGGTGAACTTTCTTTCTTTTAGATGTTTTTCATATTTTTCCCTAGTTGAACCTGCTTTTCTAGAAGCACCATGTTGCAAGCTGCTATTCTGCAAATATGTATGAACAACCGTGCTCACAGTAACTAACCCCCTTCTAGTATGAGCTGGTTACTCAACATAGATAAAATTAAAGTCATTGCCCTATGTAATATTTTATCAATATCCCACATACATTTACTTCACAGTTCAGGTATCTATAAAGTACCTAAAAAGCAAAATCCCACAAATATTAAATTAGATGTACTAGATGCCTTAGGAAGTTTCACTGTCTAAATGATTGGTACTTTACTATCTTTTTAGGTATATTAATATTCTATGGTATAAAGAAATACTTAAAAAAAACATGAAAACATTTATATTAATGTGTTCACTTCCTGGTAATTATTTCAATGTTACCCAATGTATTTCCAGATATGTTAACTATATTTTCTGAAAAAATATCTATTACAGAGAAAATTTATAGCAGTGTTATGCACAAACAATGGCTCCAGCTCGTGAGTTGAAAGAAATGCATTTCATTAGCAGTCCAGAAACTGAAAGTTGCAGTGAAGGTACCTGCCTCTTTCCTGTTTTGTGTAGCTGGAGCACTGCAGAATACAGCACCCATATTTTAAAGTTATAGATTAAATACAAAAATTGTATATCTAGTTCTGTCATTTTTTAAAGAATTATTATTTTCAAATTTGTGATTGTGAAATTGTGAAACCAAGCATATTTAATCTAGCTGAAGGTGCAACAGTCCGTAGAGCCTTCACAATGGAGCTGCACAACCTCTGTATTTCTACCTTCTTTTTTGTCATCTGGAGTTAGCTGAAAATTTATCATCATCGTAGTATTTTCCAAATGAAAAAAAAAAAAAAATCTTTCTTTTAAATTAATAGGTTTTTTTTCTACAGATTTATTTATGTTTTTGAGGTGATTTTGTTTGCTTGTTTATTTTTGTTTTTGTTTTGCTAGGGAATTTTTAAAGGGATATAGCAAATGAGAGACTGGCATTTTGGAAACTTTTTTTTTAATTTCCAGTGTTAATGGCTTTCTGAAAGGGAAATTTGCAGGAGAGAACATAAAAATTAAATTCTATGAAATTTTAAAAGTGAAAATACAGATGCTGTTATTTCATTTTGGTGAGGCGCGCACAGCTCTGCTAGAAAACAGCGTAAGAGGGTAGAGATTGGGACTCTTGGTTGAAACTTGTCCTGTAGGTTTCTGTGGTCATATCTGAAAACCACAAAATCCAGTTAGCTCTTTAAGGCTGAAAAAAAATCAACACATTCTTTAAAACAGGATTACAGCAGTGTATACTCAACATGGGCCTGGGAAGACATCTGCGTGTTTTGAGTGACTCCACACTCCAGCCACTTTTACATCTGTCTCAGTCCAAATACAATTTTCAGTAATGAATAAACTTTTAATCTCAAAAAAGCAGTTAGTCCTATAGGCAATGTGTTTATTAGAAGCAAGCATGAAAGGGCATGATAGTTACCTTTAGGAACTGTTGACATGGATCAATGCAGCTGCTGGTCTGTTTTACAGTTGAGCCAAGGTCAGAAGATGTAGATCCTCAGAATCAAGGCCTTGTTACTGGTGTCAGGTATCTCTCTTTGAACCTTCCTAATATCTGAGCTTTACATGCTCAGTTGCTTTCATGCAGCTTTTACCATCAATTTATTAACATTAAATTAGGAGTGTGCAAATGACTACTTCATTTTGGGAGCTATACTGAAAAATTTGAGGGGGAAAAATGTCACAGGGGCAGTACTAGTGGAGACGAGCTTTCAACCTCTCAGTGACTTAATTCTCTCTCTCATCTCACAGAACATGCAGATGTGCTATTACTCCAGTCTTCTCCCCCTCTTTTTCTTCTCACTCCTAAATCACTTCCATGTTTGGCTGGGCAGCTCATGCAGAGGCTGGCTTAGTCCATGTATACACTGCCGGTAAAACAGGAAACTGCTGGAGTTACACTGTGTTGCTTTAAATAGGGACATGCAATTTGGTCTGCCTTCTTCAAACAGCTCTCAATTAGCAGATGCATTTGTAGAAATTTATATCTTTAAATTTGTATTTTAATGTAGTCATGGGATGAAAAGCTATTAGAAGACATAGAGTGCAGATGTCAATTGACAGTGCTGTTACCTAAACCTAATTTACTCAGAAAATCAGAATAAAATTAATGTGGGAGGACTCAGGATAGAAATTGGGACATATGAAAAGTTTCTTAGGGGAAAAAGAGCAAAATTCAATTAGCTTGAAATGCATTCTTTTATGCTGTTCAGGTCAAGTGAAGTAGTTGAATTGAAATGAAACACATGATTTCTGGGTTTATAAGATGGTTTCACATCCTATAATTGTTTCTGTTTCAAAACAAATACATAGTTCTTAAACAAAAATAATAATTCTTGTAGCAAATGTCTGAAGTACTCGATTTTGCCCTTAATTTCTGACATTTCTTTTTTTTTTTTTTTCAACAGATGTACTATTTATTCAATTTCCTTGTTTAACTTCTTGTAGCATTTATACTTGAAACTGTAAGTGGTATAATAATTTCAGGCATGACATTATCCTGGAATAGGTCATTTGCATTAACACTTTTGGTGATTTAAAAGAAATATTATATTTGTGATAATTATGTCTTTTGACCTAATCCCAGTAAGAATAATTGTCTGCTTATTTAGGGAGTAAGTCTGAAATCTTCCAGTCTCTTGTTTGTTATGATTTGTCTTGATCTGGCCTCTTAACCCAACCTGCCTCTTCTGTTCTTCCACTGCTCATCTGTCTGTTGGCAGAGACAGAGAGATATGAAAGGCAAGAAGATCGAATTAGCCATGACCATGGAAAGTAGGTCAGAAAGCAGTGATAGATTTCTAGTGGTTTTTGGTCTGAAAGTTATCCAACTGTAAAAACATTTTGGTATTAGTTTTTGGGCTAATTAATTTTTTAGTAAAAAATCAACCCCCTAGTTTAATTACTGATTCTTTCATATGTTGATTTTCATTTGTTTCCTTTAACTTGGAGAAATCATCAAAGCTGTGCATAAACTGGGAAAAATACATTTAGCTGGGATTTCCCCTCCTATGCACCAATGACGTTATTCCTGAAGATTGTTGTGAGTTCATTACCTGTTAAACCAGATCCTTTCCTGTCTTTTCTCGTTAAGTGATTTTAAATATAAAAGAGTAAATTTTTTTTCTGTTCATGAACTCCTATTACAACAGATGATTATACTAAATTGAAAAGCACTCATTAAATGTAGAAAGGTGAAGATATTAATCTAGCCTTGAGTGGTTTCAATAACCCTTTTCTTTCTTAATGTCCTCTCCTTGTACACTGAAAGACTTCAGCTGGCTTCGATAGCCCCATGCTTATGCATGATCTTTCAGCAGGGAATTAGCAGGGTTGCTTAGGAAAACAGGACAAATAAATAACTCTCACAGTTGGAAGACGAGTAACACACAGGGAATAATCATTAGAAAAAAATCTAGCATCAAGTTAACAACTGCAAGAAGCAAAGGCATTCTAATCCATAACTTCTGGTTATTTGACAGGACTGGTGTCCCAAACTTTCCAGCAAATCTACTTAGGACTAAGCATCTAAAACATTAATCAAGCACTGAAATAAATTCCATGATTTTCAGTGCTAGAAGAAGTAGCTCTGATTTTCTGTGCTGCATTACCAGTTCAGGCTAGATTTGTTTCCACTGTCACAAGCGATATTTCCTTGGCACTGCAAACTGTAAAAAGGGTAAATTGCTGTCATTAAGTAATTGTACTCCCTTGGTGACCAAGGCAGCCGTTTTCTAACCTGCTCCAGTCCTGTGCCCACTCCCTGCTCTGTGTGACACATGCTCTGCCAGGTTCAGCAGTGGGAGATTTTTCTGCTAGAATTTGAAAAAAAACAAAACCATCACTTGCTTCACTCAGGATAAATAAACAGTCATTGATCTGCCCTGAATTCGAAAGGAGAGTGCACACATGGCAATTTCTGCCTCTCTCAAGCTGCCTTTTGAGACAGTGGATGCTTGTGAGATATTTTAAAGTGACAGAGCAGCGAAAAAGTGGAAAGGCTCCTGGGTTGTTCCTGGCAGGTTTGTGCTCCATTCTGCAGCCTGTATCCTCATTACCCAGGGAAGCGAGGCACAAGGGATCTCTGCTGGGCGCCTGCTCAGACTGTCAGGTTGTTAGCAGAATTTGGGGTGCTTTTACAGTGATTGAAAAGTTCCATTGTGTATTTATTTATTTTTAATTTGTGGAAGTGATTAAGTGATTCTCCTTTGAAGTAGTTTATGTTTGAAGACTATGTTTTAGAGTGTGGTTAGAGAAGATGGGCATGTACTTTGGGTTGGAGTAGTCACTGCAAGTGCTCTAAAGTGCACCAAATCTTTTCCAGCTGCTGCAAAAAATATTTAAATCAAAATGCAAATAGCAGTGTAGGAGTAGCTGCAGTCTTTAATCCACCTAGTGTTGTGGAATGTACAGAAATATTCCTTACATTTGCAATCTTGTAGGAAGCTTTGAGAACAAGCAATGGTCTCTGGTGTGAGTGAGAGTTTTGTTGGGCTGGCTCCGAGTGGCTGAGTGCCCTTTGCTTGTGGCACTCGCTCTGCAGCCTTATTAATATTTACAGAAGGTGGCACCTACAACTTTAGACTTTATAGGAGGCAAAGTCTTTGCCTCAAATTTATGAGCCATCTCAGAGGAATTCACCTGTACCACACATAATCTAATAGTCTAACTGAGAAATGCTGTTTTAGCTTTATCCAGCTTTGTTAATTTGTAGCACTAGGTAGAACTTCTGTATTTTTAGTCTGGGAAATGATAGTATTTTATCCATGTAATAAACAGCAGAATATATATACTGGAATTGACACAGCGGGTCAAACCCACAGCCAGACTTTGCCAATAGGCAGTGACCAGTAGCACAGATGGAAGAACACAGTTCCAAAAACTCCATCAAGCAGCTACAGTAAAAATTTTCCCATACATTAAATACTATCCTAACTTCTTATGCACAGGAAGCGGTTTAAACTGAAAGTTTAGGTTTTTGCCTAGATCTTTCAGTTCAATGCTTTGGAGTATATTTATTTAATTAATATGTGTCAGAAACACTATCCCTCAATATCTAATCCTTTTTTGTATTTTGTTAGGTTGTACCTGCTATTGTAATAAGCTCTGTGAAAATGTCTGGCATTATGCTGTCAGTTTTGGTTTTGTCATTCTGCTGATCAAGAAATCCCCTTTTAATTTTGTGACTTTTATTTCCTCTTGTGGCAGGGGTGGGGGGGGAGAGAAAGAAAAAAACACTTAGACAAATCTGAAGCACTTTGTGAAAGAGAGAAACCATGATTCATTATTACAGGGGAAGACAGTGTGTGACAGTTAGAAGTCTGCTGCTTGCTCTGACCCAAGAAACCCCTACAAATTCCACAGCACAGTTTGACTGTTTATGTTCTGCCTTGCTAGATCTTCCTGTGCTCTCTGCTGTGAAATGCAAGACTTCCAAATAGATTAAAAGGATTATCCCTAAAAATGCTTGTTTTGACTATAAGACTGATGACTCTCTAGCTGGGAGGTTTATTGCAAATGCTTTGAAAGTTTTGGGAGAGACTGGAATCCTAGTAGTCTAATGTAATAATCTGCAAGTTTCCAGTTATGCCCTTTTACAAGACAGTATGTTTAGAACAGCATGACTTAGCAGTGAATCTTTCCAGACCTGACCTAAAATATTTTAAAACTGTTTTTTTCTCATGACTAAAAAAAGGGTAGAATAAAGAAGGAATTTACATATATTTATGTACATATATGAAGCTGTCAAAAGCCTCACACAGATACAGACCAGTGAATAAACTAGGCAAATGACAAACAGGCTCCAAATCTGAAAATTATATAAAGCATATTTTTCCAATGGATAACATATAAAATTTGTGCGGCTGTGTGTGGATGGGAAAGGGTGAAAAAGGAGAGGAATAAAGATTTTATTGTCAGTTCTAAGAATGGGTTGCGTAACTTCTTTGTGAGGAACGTACTCTTCCCAGAATCATGGTTATAAAACCTTTTATTATTACTTGTCCTGTACCTGTTTGATGGTCTTTTCATGCCACTGTCTTTAATTGCATAAAATAGAAAAAGGTGGATGCAAAATAGGATGATGTAACTGTTCTACATGTTACACAAGTTAATAGTTACACACTAGTTATACAAGCTCTGGATTAACAGTTTTATATAATTCATTACTGGACCCTGTTTTGGCTTTCGCAGAAAGTCAATCCCAAATCATTGTACAATGTATCCCTTCAGAAGAGCAACTGACAACTTATCAGCTTAGTTGAAGAGCTAAGAAAACTCAAACCAACTTTGGCAGATAGTTTTCAAAGGAATTTGAATAGACAAGGAAGTCCCAATATGCCTTGTCCTACAGACCTAGTCTTCAGAAAGTGAGTTTGTGGCTTCCTGAAAATCAAAAACACTTTGTTGATTTCAAGTTGGGCTTCTGAAGATAAAGTACAATCAACCAGCTTTTGAACTTGATTTTTTTTTTCTGAGTCTTTTAGTTTTCTAAGATTCTGGCATTTGCCCTGTTTGCTCTGCCCATTGCTTTTTAGGCAAGATAAAAAAGGTGTGGGTTCTACAAGGTATCATAGCTGTTACTTTGGACTAGTGGATTCCACATCACTGAAGAAAATTATTGATCAGTATTTCAAAATATTGATCAACATCTTGACTCTGAATTGCCATATGTTTCAGATGTTGATTGTTAGTTATAGAAAATATAGATTATAGGGTGTCAGATGGTCATACTGGATTTCCAAATACTCTTTCCTGCTCTGAACATAGTTTTGGAGAAAACACTGTGCTCCAGAAGTGTGTGAGGACACTTTAAAATAAGAATGAACTTGGACTGAATATAAAAGTTTTTCTGGTTCAGTGTCTACAGAGTAAAAAAAGGTCTTGGAGAGGTCATTATAGAAGGTGTTGTCAAGTCTTACTACAGACAACTGGAAGCCAAAAAATGAGGTGATTATTATGGAATGTAGTCGTGACAACTTTTCTTCTATCCTCTTTTTCTATGAACAAAACAGAAGCCAGACTTTTCCACCAGGGCTAAACTTTCTAGAAATAAAGCACAGGTACTGAGATAGGTCTACAAGGTCAGGCAGGCTGGGTCTGAAAAGCTGTAATTAGGCAACATCTGAACGCGGTGAGAGTTTCAGAGAAAATGCTCCACACATGGAATATCTAAGCAGAATCAAGACAATCTAGATTACTGAGCTAGGGATTCAACCCTTTCATGAGTTTGTAATACTCCTGGTATCAGACTGAGGGTATGAAAGGGATGATTCCTTTCCTGCAGTGAACAGTGAGATGAGGTGCCCTTAAATATTGTGTTAGTGCTCTGTTGGGGTTTAGCATATTGAATTCACAGATGTTCTCTTCTGTCGCTGTCACTCTCTGGGACTCATTGGAGGATTTTTCTGCTGAACTTATTACACAGTTTGTTCGGTTTCCAATAACTATGGAGAAAGTTACTTCATCATGTACAGAGTAGTCTTCGCTCATGGATTTATTTTTGTGCCTGGCTTAAAGTTTTTGCATGTACAGGGCATGAGCAAGAGTCCAATCCCAAACGTTGGAAGGCATGCTTCCCTTAATCTGCTTCCAGAACACCCCATTTGCTTGTGGAAGTAGTAATAAGAAAGCCATGATTCTATTTGAGAAGTGGTAATCTGTAAGGACTGAACAGATGAAGGCTAGGAGTTTAAGCAATGACTTCTGTGTTTTCGTAATGTGCTGATTAACACGAAGTAACATTTTCTGTGACTAGTTGGCCATATCTTATTCTTTTCAAGAACCTTTACAAATATACAGACTGAGTATACCATCTAGAATTTAGACAAGTGCCATCTGATGTCTAATTATACATTAAGTAACTACAAGTAGAAATTAAATATCTTCATAAAGTGGAAAACTACTTTTGAACATAAAAATGAATGCCATTAGCAGCTGGAATTTGCATAGAATCTTTTAAATCTAGAACCACTTTTGTTGCGCTCAGAAACTGGCAATACATGGTGGTGGAGCACAGAATCAGGCTATATTGAGTCCTGTATGACAGGTGTAAATTTTTACATGAAAGAGGAGGGGCTTTTTCTTGGTACTGTAACCTGAAGTTTTTATTTTTTCAGAAGTGAAAGGTTTGCAAATTTGTCTTTTGAATAGTAAATATTCTCTTAAAAGCAGAGAAAGTCTGGGGTGGTGCAGAGCTCAAGTTTTGCCTACAGGTTTTAACTATGCTGTTACTAAAGGTAGTTCAAAATTTCTACATTACTGAAAGCATTAAATGGCCCTTATAATAGAAGAAAGAAAGCAAATTAAAAAAATAGTTACTTAAAAAACAATTGGGGTGTCATGTCTTAAATGTGTAATTCAGTTGGTGAATACTGTGGAAAATCCATAAAATAAAAAAGGAGTAGGCATGGAATCATTGTTCTTCTTTACTTGAGTCAAAATCTTATCTCATAGCAGACTTGAGTGGAATGTGCTGGTTCCTTCTAGATGCTGGATTTGGTGGGTTTAGTGTGACTAGTAATGAATTCCTTATTTTACTGCTGGATCAAGATGCTGTTAAGAATTCAGACCAAAGTTTGTCTAGTAAGGGAGAGAAAAAGGTGTTCATGTGTATGACACTGGCACTAGAGTAGGCAGGTCCGTAGATAACTGGTCTACATTTTGGTTTCTAAACCCACAAGGTGTGGCTGAGTCATACATTTAAGAATATGCTTGCAACTATGACACCTGGAAATCATTATTTCAATTACATGAAAGGTGCAAGTCTCATGTCATGGCATCAGTTTGAGACCTAAGGCCTTACAAAACCCTTTTGTACTGAAAGTCTGTAACTTGTGGCAAAATTGGCTGTGAAATTGTCAGCAATTAAGCTCCTGTGCAAGGAGTGTGTTGTGATTTCCATTGTATGTTAACAGTGGGGTGCAGTGTTGAATCTGACAGGGTTTTTTCATATGTTTTTCAGATAGTCATGAATAGGGTTCTTCAACTGAGTAGGAAAACTCTGCTAATACCTGAAAATACCTCTTAATTTCTTTGGTAACTAGTGGCCATTTGCAATATGCGGGTTTGAGCACTTCATTGATTGTGAAAACTGTGAAAAATAAAGGCTCCGATCCCCCAAAACGTAATATAGAACATTAAGATGTTTCCAACAGAGATTTCATGGGTTTTGTGGCTGAGTACCCTGACATGCCAGGTGCTACAGGGATTGTGGGCTCTTCCAGAGGGTACTTCTCGCTGTTCCAGTGTCTGCCTTGAATCCTAACTTTCATAGGAACCAGATTGGCTCGACCTTGCCTAGCCACAAAGACTGACTGAAGCAGCTCCTGGTTCACCTCATGGAGCATCGTTTCTTGATTAAGGCTGTATGGCCACAGAAAAGCACTGAGACTGCTTTGCTGCTTAATCATCATCAGCACCACCGTGTCTGTTGTCCAGCAACTCAAATCAAGCTTACGCCTCTCCATAGGTATCTAATCAGTTCCTTAAACAAAACCCTATAGGCTATCATTTTCACCATGTGCCTTTAAAATCAGTTAATTAATTTATTAACATGCAAAACATGTACACAAAATGTAGTCATTAGTAGCACCACATGTTCAGTACAAGCTATATATGTTTGAAAGCTATTTCTGGCATTTTCCAGGCTGCATCAACACAGTGCCACAAGCAGACTTTCACTTATCCTTCAACAGACTATGGACACCTTTCCTGCCAGTCCTTCAGTTGCACAGCCGTGATAATTGGACTTTGAATTTTTCATATCTTCATATCGTTGTGTTAATGACTTTTGCCCTGTGTCACTTGTGTATTGATCTGGTCAACATGACTCTTTTTCCGCGCTGGATGTAAGCTGGCTGAGATAGGCACCTTTTGTTGTATATTTGTGGAGTGCTTAGCACAGTCTTCATGCTGAAGCCACCAGAACTCTACTGCTGAAGTGTTTCAAAGCATCTGAAACTGGCAGCAGAATTTAACACTCCCACTATGTATCCAGTTGGCATTATCAATCTGTTTCAATATGTGCCTGAGTGCTGTTTAAAGATCTGTAATAATCAACAATTTTCTATCATTAGAGAGCTGAGACTGTGGCATTTAATTTCAAAATAGTAGCACAAGCACACAATTTAAACAGGAATAACTTAGAAATAAGAACATGGTCTCTGATTCCTTTTCTAGAATATGCCCACTCTTACGATTTGCATTAAAAATAAATTATTTGTAAGCTATGGATTCTTTAAGTTTATAACACCTCTTAGTGTCATGCATTCCTTGTGTGCAATTAAAAGTTTAGAGTGACATACTGTCACCAGAAATAAACACTGGAAATAAATAAAAAGTTTGGTTTTGCACAAAAAATTGCCCAGTCCTTTACTGCAAGTCACAAAATGCATCACTTTTGTGAATGTAGCATTTCTCTATTTGTACATCACAGTGAAAATCAGGGTCTTAATGACAACTAATTATTATTGTACGTAGTCTGATTAAATTATAGACAGCTTCCATTTTCTACTTGACTGTCACTGCACATGGGAATAGAGATGTATTTAATAATTCAAGCATCAATTTTTGAAAACTGCATGCCCTGATCCCATTTTTTTTTCTATTATTACAAAAAGAGCTCAGGTCACAAAATAATCTGTAGTTAAAAAAGAAAAAAATGTCACCATAGGAAAAAGTCAAAGACAATGCTCATGACTGAATAAGGATAGCTCTAATAAAGTATCTGGAATGAGGGTAATTTATTATATACATATGTAGGGAAACAGAAAAAAAATATACTATAGCAATGAATTACAGCATTTAATGACAGTCTTGATTATGAAAATATCTTACAAACCTCATGGTATTCGGGACATGGGACTGAACTCTGCAGTGATTTAAAAAGGCAGTATTTTTAAGAAAGATACCTTTACTGATCCAACCGCAGTATGACAGAAAGAGGAGAGCCTTCAGGTTCATATCTTTTCTATAAGACCATCATCAACACCTTTCTCTGTTTCAAAGCATTATTTCCCATAAGAGTTGAATCTTTTCCATCCATATGTTTGTCAACATATTCCAGAAAGAAAATGATCTGCCTTTTGGAAGAGCTATGTATTTGTCAGAAAATCGAGTGCTGCTACTTCTAACTTTCAATCTACAATTTGATTTAATTTGGATCATCTGGACCCCAAGAATATAAAGAATATTGTACAAATCTTTATAAATCATAGAATTGTGGGCTACCCTGAGTTGGATGGGACCCAACAAGGATCACCAAAGTCCAACTCAGCCCTGCACAGGACAGCTCTAAGGATCACACCATGTGCATTGTCCAAACACTTGAACCTTGTCAGGGTTGGTGCTGTGACCATTCCCTGGGGAGCTGTTCCAGTGCCCAACCACACTCTGGGTGAAGAATTTCCTAATATCTAAATTAAACCTCCCCTTACTCAGCTCCATGCCATTCCCTTGGGTCCTGCTACCAGAGAGAAGAGGTCAGTGTCTGCCCCTCCTCTTCCCCTCATGAGGAAGTTGCAGACTGTAATGAAGTCTCCTCTCAGTCTTCTCCACCAGGATGAACAGACCAAGAGCATTTTGTTATTACATCCAAAGGTAACACAAGCAGCTTTCCTTATGAAGAACAGTGTTCTTTCATATTTAAATTTAGTCATTTTTCTGAACCAAACACTGTTGGGTTTGCTTGATGAAGGGCGTCTGTGAGGAGTATACTGCCCATTCCATCCAGCTCCAACAGGCTCATAGCAGAGCACAGCTACATCCCTTAGCCATGGGTAGGGAGCCTCTAGATAAACAAATTTAAGAAATTTGGGATGGTTGTTTCAATTTTTTTCTTTGTTTCTCTACCCAAATCTATTTTAATTGGTATTAAAATAAATTAATTTTTCCCAAGTCAAGTCCTTTCTGCCCATGATGTAAAATGTTATGTAATCTCTCTTGTCTTTCTCCTAGACCGGGAGTATTTCTGTCTTATTTTCACCCCCTGGCCTGTTGAAAAGGGGAGTGACAGCGCTGCTGGGTGGGAGTTTGGTCTATGGCCAGCAGTAACCCACTGCAAATACATTCATTTTCCTGAAGACAAGTGCACTGCAATTCAATTTTCCATAAACTACAGTACAAGTGTACATAAAATTCCTAATTTTCTGGTTTTCTGTATTTTTTGCCTTTTAGTAAGAGAAATCTATCGTAAGGCACTTTGTTACTGTATTTTATGTTTTATTCTAGAGTGGGAGCTCAGAAAGAGCTGAGCAAACGTCTTCACATTGAGTCATCCAGCTCTTAAAAATGTTTTCATCCTAGTCCTGTTTTTTTTTCTACTTGCTGCATTGCAGAGTTCAGTTTCTGTGTGTAAACAGAATATTTGATTTACCTTTTTTTGTTTACAACCTATCATTGTTTTATTTAACATTCTGTTTTTCAAAGAACCAAACCAGGAATAACAGAAAAAAACCCCAAAACCCCAAAAGACAAAACTGTGTTCTGAGGATTGCAAACATCTGCAATATGGCACATCTATTTCCTGAAGTGCAATTAGCCAGTATCAATGACTCAGTATGGACAGTGCAAGAAGATACCTTCCTTGCTTCTTAATTGCTGAAAGTCTTTAAAAGGCTTTCCCTTTCCACCTTCCTCATTGTTATAACCACTACTAAATGGGATTACTTGAAATAAATACGTGGCTCCTCAGCAGCACTTTTGAATAGGAGCGTAGCCGGATCCAGTGCCCGGTGCAGGCTCCGTCCCCTGCCTGCCGCAGGCTGTGGAGAGGCACATCCATTGTGCGTCGCTGCCTGAAACCCCGCTTGGCTGCTTTCCCAGAGCGCCCTCCATTCACATCTGAGTTCTGAATGGTTTTCAATTAATGTAACAAGACTAATTAACTGTATAAGAGTAGGGGTTTTCATAGCTTTACTGACAATGCATCTATTTAATAGTACCTTAGAAATTCAGTGCTTCTCATTTGAAAAGAAAAGTACACAAAGCCACTGGGTTACTGAGGGTCAAAATAAGGAACATGAATTTCTTTCTTTGGCTCTGAACTTGAACAAATTACAAAGTTACTAGAAAAAAGTAGTCTAATCAGAATGAGACACCTTTCTGACTAGTTCTCCAACAATCTTACAAGACATCCTCTGCTGAAAGCAGTATCATTCAGCATTGCTGTTTTAATTCCATAGCTGAAGATTATCCCTGTACTGGTACCCAGCACTTAAGAATAACTGTTAAAAGTAGCTGTCATGTTCAAAAACACACTATCCCCCAAGCTCTTTTTCATGGCAATGTAATATTTTTCTGATCAAGTTTCAATACCAGGCAGTGTCAATGAAAATTTTCCTGTGTCATTTTGCCTAAACTCTGCTTTAGGGTAGCACCCTGTATGTTCAAAGATCATTTAAACCTCTCTCACTCAAGCCTTATGTTGAGGTTGTCACCCAGTGTGCCAGTTAATGTCTCCTTTTACTGGGGAGGGGACACATCACTTTTTGCAAGAAAGTGAAGAGTGACCTGGATTATATGAGCTATTAAACACCATCAGATGGTAAAAACATGACAACTACAACCTTTTGACACTCAAACCACATACATGAAACTGCAAGTATAGGCATTGATCTGTTAATCCTCTGAGACATCTTATTGTTGATTTTATAGAAATGAATTTCAGGAAAAATGTTTGAAGTATTACCTTACTATATAAGAAAGGCATTTTAATAACATACTTCACTGGGTACCTCGTATATGATTTTGTGGTTGTGATAAGTACAATATATGGTATTGTAACATGCATGTGATCAATTAATGACTTCTTAGTATCATATTTATGCATGTTGTTGGGTTAGAAAAGATTTATTTTTATTATGACAGCTAGTTGCTAAGTGAACAGAACTTCAGTGATTTTTTGTCTGTTTAAGAATGCTCATTATTTTTTTCATATGAACCTTGAATGAAGTAGTAAAAGAAGGAATGAAAAGATGAAAGAAAACAGTAACACTTGTTTGTTTCCTCTTATTGAATATTAAACATCAACATCTGGAAGGGACCCACTTTACCAAGAAGAAAAAATATTAATATACAATAATATGTATCTTTCTAAAAATACTAGTCTTAACTGAAGCACTAATGTGTTATGCTACTATTTTATGTTGAAAGAATTCTACTCAATACATGAGAATTTTCAGTCTGCAAACCGAGAATGATGCCGAAATTTTAAGTATTCCCTATAACCCAGAGTTTTTTAAGTGTGAGGAGGGAAATTCTACCAGGAATCTGTATGCATACAAGCTACAGTCCTCCCTGTAGATTGTTTGCTTTGGGTTTGGGATTTTTTTTTCAGTTGAGCCTAATCTTAAATTTTGTGGTCAGCAGCTAAGAAGTGTGGCAATGATATTTTCAATTGTTTCTTTGTTATTCTGCATTCTCATCTTGACAGTTTTCTACTTTTCAAAAACAACATTAGAAGTCACTAGGGAGTCACTTCAGCCTCTTAGAGGAGAGAGATGTCTTTGATGCTAATATAAAGCCAGGGCTATTCAGGATCTGATATGAAGTTTATGAAATTAGATAGGAAGATTCCCACTGATTTTACTGAGGTTTGAGTCAGACCTTTAAGTGATGTGCTGTAATCCCATGTGTTTTTAGTGGTATTTATCTGAAGGAAAAGGTTCTGATTCTTGTTTCTGGATGGGAACAATAGGTACAGAACAGGCACAAAACATTACTGTCTGATTCTCCTCTTTGTGCTGAAGTAAATATTCTGCAAGATCCAAGGCAATGAAACACTGAGCTAAGGTAGGATCAGAGATAGTTTAAGGACAGTAAACTGGCCAATGGAGACAATAAACTGGCCAGTATCTACCAAAGGGCAGAGTTCCTACTGTTAATTAATGGAAACCAATCAATAAATCACCTCTGAATTATAGCAAATAGATCATTAGGAGGCACCTACTGAAACTGCTTATCTGATTAAGGATGAATACGTGATGTATTGTATATAGAGCAAGGCTGTTAGTGATGCTTCTTTCACATACTATATATGAAAACTTCAACTTCCTTTCAAAGTAAAGAAACGCACAGAAAAAACTGAAACCATTCATTGCTGACCTATGTAATTATTTTTTATTTTTGTTTTAGAAAATCAGTTAGACAAATATCAACAAATGCATTTTGCAATCTGTTACTATAAGTTAAAAAACATTGGCATAGGAGCCAAAAATTAGAAAAGTAGTACCAGCAGCTATGCCATAACTGCCTTCAAAAACACAGCAAGCCATTAACAGCACAAGGGAATGACATCTGAGGGATGAGAATGGAAAATATGAACAAAAAAAAAGATAAATGTTTGTGCTCTTTCTTTCTAACAGCATTCCATTTTCCATATCACTCTTGTCTATGTACTTGGTTTCGATGTTTCTTCCATTTTTATGTGTCAAGAGCTGTACCTTTTTTCATCTAAAAATGAAATCCTTCCAAATCTAGCTTCAAATTTTGCTAACTTTCCCAAATCCCTGTAATTCCAAATCTTATAATTACCAAACTTGTTTTTTATATTTTCTTTCTATTAATCTGTTTCCTTCCTTCCTTCCTTCCTTCCTTCCTCGCTCAAGTATTTAAGTACCATATCAAACACTTCAGATTAAGAAAAAAAGCAAGTTCAAGCCATTAGCTCATAAACCACATTATTTTGGTGTTTAGTGTCTAATGCATGAAGAAAGGAGGAAATGCTGTACAAAATATTACTGGGTGTATTCTTATTACAGCACTTCCATTGTACTTACACAAAGACAATAACACATAAGCCTTAGTGGCCTTGTTTTCGTTTGCTAACATTATGCCTCAAATGGGTAACTGCTTTCTTTGTAACTACCGCACAACAAAATTCTAGAAAGGAAGCATCCTTGCAAGTGACAGTTCATAACTCCAAAGTCCCACCCCAGGAACGGTAACTGTACATTTCTTCTGTTCAAATTCCAGGTTTACCCTGAAGATCCTTCTGACTTGAGAACAAACTCTTCCTTTCATCACATCATGATTTAAATCATACCCAGTCATAGTTTTTTCACTTGATTTCCAGGGAGACTCTACTTGCTTTAGGTTTTGTTTTCTTCTGTTGGTTGAGGAGAAAATTTGGAATTTTTTCACTCCAAATTTGAGAGGTTTATACTCCATTTTAGACCCCCTCACGCTGTTGCCTACTGACACAAACACATGAATGCTCTCAAAAGGGTTACTAAGGAAACCAGAAACTATGGTAACCTCGACTAGAAGCACTCTTATTTGTCCAAGGAGATGGAAAGGAAAATTCAGGCAATGCACACTGCAGTCACACTGAAGGTCCTGATCTTTCATTTTCTCTTCAGCTGCTACAGACCTGTTTTTCATATTTCCCTTCCAGCAAAACTATCAAACCTTTGACTTAGACAAAAGGAGAGAAAAATCACTACAGTAATGTAGACGAGTGTAAATGGGGGTAAATGGTTTTAGTCAGTATTACTGCACCAAACTGGTAATGTATTTGGTTTTTCCTTTTACCACTAGGTCAAAAATCTGTCTGACTTCAATTATTTTCTATTATTAACATAGCAGCTTGGTCAGTAATGCTCCACATTGCCTGCCTTTGCTCTGAGGAGTAAGGTGTTGTGTCAGCAATACTCTTCACAGAACCTCTTGTCAAAGCTGTCATTCTGCAGATGCTTATACTCACTTTTAGTTCTGCAGTCGTAAACAGTCTCATGGAGTAAGAGCTACTGTGGGCTAGCAAATGCTCTATGATTGCTAAGTAATGGTGCTTCATTAGAAGTGAAAGGAGCTCAGAAGCTCATTGAACTGGCCTGGAGATTTTTCAGTTGTGCCTTGTAGAAACAAGTAGAAACAACTTTTTCAGCTGTGCCTTGTAGAAACAACTTTTCTACTGCTGAACCAAGCAACCATTCCCTAATTGCAGGGCATGCAACAACATTTAGTAATGGGTAATGAAAAAATAGCAGATGTCATAATAAAGAGATTAATCTTGACCATGTTCATTCTTTTAAAGTTTTGAGAAAAATAAATGCTGTTTATACTGCAGGAGAAGCTCATTTATTTAGAAATGGGGAAATGAAAGTTGCCTATGGATGAATACATTTGTCTATTTTTGCTAATGGCCAGATTCAGCAAGCTGACAGGATATTGAACAGCACAAATGCATATAGATTTACTGAAATTAGAGATATTATATTATTCCCATGAAGTAGTTTGAATCAGGGTTATAGGACTGGACCAGGATTGGACCCTGTGCTAGAAAAAATATAAATTCTGTCAGAAAAAAATTGGCTAAAATGTTCAACATAAATGCTTAATGTATTGGTGCAAGAGGTTGTTAGCCACAAATATTTTTCTAAGTGAAGCATCCAGAGAGGAATGTGACTTTCTTATTTAAACAAGAATAGCAAGTAGATTTGTAAATGTTCGTGCTCTTTAAGCATGGCTTAAAATTAAAAAATTAGGAAAAGAATGTCTGTCTATACCATACATCATGAATAGACTAGTTATGGTATTGCTATATTTTTATCACTGAGTAGATGGGATCATCGATAGCAAATTGATTAATATCAGATACAAAATGTTTGCTGAAAAACACCTTCCGATCAGAACTGTGACATTTTCTGCATGAGAGAGACAAGAGATGATATGAAATCCCTCCCATTTAGCATATCCACTTCAGAGGTAGCCAGGATGTTGTTGCTATGAGAGAGGGAGGAAGCCAACCTGCGCTGGCTGAATGGTACACAAAGCTTTTTAGTCACACAAGCAAAAACACAAGAGCTAGGGGAAAAAAGTCTGATATTAATAGTTTAAAGGAGTTAATTAAATGGAGAAGTGACATCATAAAATGGCACGAAGTCCTCTTTGCTATCTGCATGAATTATGATCTGAGGCTGGTAGTACATGTTTTGTTAGATTAGCAAATATTTACAAAGTAAACTATGATTTAGAGGACATGAAATGTGTAAATTAAATATTTAAAACATACCTGAATTTTTAGTGCTATGATTTCCTAATTAATATTTTAATAAAAAGGTTGGCCATATCAGAAAGGAAACTATTTTCCATAATCACAATTTAGATGAATGTTATTTTGGCTTTTACACATACTTTGTCTTCAGAAAAGAAAAAAAAAACAACAACCATGCAAATGTATATAGTAGCTAGAACAAATGATTTTATGCTGGGTCTATTTGTATGACATATGTATGACATATGACATGCTAATATGGACTTTTTGAATCAACAGGATCACCACCTGTTTGCACTGGCAGGTTAAAACTCGTATTTATGCAACTATGAGGCACAGATTACAAAGATCTTGCTTGGTCTTTGGGCTGGATGCACTACAGAAACCCCACAAAACCTGTGGGTCTTGATGGGAGCAATGTTAAAGGCAGAGAGCAGAAAGTGGGGAAAGAAAATTAAAAGGAAGGACAGTTCCCTTGCCCAGAATCCAGATCTTCCAAAAGAAGGAGGAAAGTCTTTTTTGAGAGCTCCAGAAAAGCAGAAAACCATCTTTGCTATGCAGCAAATCTGAGAGGGAGACATCTGAGGAATGGAAGCATAAGGGGAAATAAAATGCTGTTTCCCTACCTTTTTACACACCTGCAGACAAAGCTGTGGCTAATGGTCTTGATGACTTGTCAGGCTTGACTTATCTGCTGTAAGTGGAGGGGAAGAAATGAGATAGATACAGACACAGATACAGACACAGGTACAGACACAGGTACAGACACAGGTACAGATACAGGTACAGGTACAGGTACAGATGCAGATAGATACAGATGGGCTTCCTTATGTCTTCCTTCTTTATTGACCCCCAACACTGTTATACTCTACGTCTCCTGCAGCAGCATGACAGGACCTGCAAGGCCTCAGCTTTGTTACCAGTTATGACCAATGTTAAGTAAATTTTCTGGTTCTGTTGCCCTCAGTGCTTTTGCTCTATGTGGTAGCTGTATATCTCAAGGCAATTTGTTAGAGTAGCTAATCAGTAAAACAGAGGGATCATAACTTACTGCTGGAGACTTCCTTTTGTTGCCTTGTGCCTAAGTCAGTACTCTAAACTCTCAGGAGCAGTGGAGAATGATTACTTGTAGGGACGCATTATACCCTTGAAAAGACAGGCATTGCTTTCTTTTGATCTAATCCAGCCCATTAGTATGGCATCACCACATTTTCACAGGAATTTTGGCTCTATGAGCAGAAATAAATCCATGCCAAGAACACAAAAAAAAAGGTTTGGTTTCTTGTTTTGGCTGTAATCAGTCCAGTTTAATTCCATGTCCTTTGATGTCTGATTGGTTTATCTCAATATTTTAAACTAGGCCTATTCCCTAACTAATTGACTTAATTTAGGCAGCCCATTGCAGTTTTTCAATGCATGGATTTAATCTTCTAAATTTAGTAATTTGATTTTCAATACAAAACTCCAACCTAAGGGAAATAATAACTGATGTTGAGGGTGTTTACACCTTTTCTATTTCTAGCATACAGAAAATCACATCTCTTTCCTGGCAAAAACCATGAAGACTTAAAAGCTCAAACAGTTTATGACTGTTAAATGGACTTTTGATAACTATTGATATTCACTTGTCCAGACACATTTTTAATTTAAAATTCTCTATTGCTTCTGGCTACAACTACAGAACATGATGAGTCTACCAGCCAGTCAAGTGTGGATAATTCCAATTTCTGTAGCATCTAAATTTTTTACCTTTATTTAGGCAGATAAATTTTTCTTAATATGCCTACTATGCAGAATAAAGTTTATCTGTTGAATTAGATTTTCTCTTGAATATCTACTGTTAGTGATCTAGTGATCTGTGAAATTCATTGTAGGAACACTCATTCTTCCTCTGAGCCCAGGAATCCATCACAGCTGGGTCAAGTCCATGTCTTTTTCTTTAAGTAGGGAATATGCAAGTAAGAGTTTTCAGCAGATCTGCTTGCCAAAATATTCCATTTAATCAACTAGTGTGACTTTCTTTATGTCAAAGGCTGTTGTGTCACATACTTATCTCCTGTATAATCCAAATACTTCAGTTAGTGAAAATCATTCAAAATATTGGGAGACTAAACAGTGGCATGTTGGTTGTCCTGGCTGATCTGTTGCAAACAGCAGCAGAAGTTTACACTTTCCAAATCTAGTGATAGAGATATAATCCTGTGAGCTAAATACTTTGTTCATACTTGGGGCTGTACAGCAGCAAAGAAAGCCGATTAACCTCTCCTGTTGACCTTCCTAGGTCAACTTCTCTGTTGACCAATATCATAAGTCTTAAAAAAATGCTCTCCCTCTGAATGCATCTCTCAGCTCTGTGTTGCTGAGAAAAGGAAGGGATTTTTTTTCCTGATGTCATTAAGGGACTGGCTGAATCCCTGAAGCACGAGTTTTGATAAATTAAATACTACGTGAATGCCAGAACAGAATTACTGTTCTCCAGTTCTTTTTAAAATTGTCTGGTGAGGATTTACCAGGGGCTAAAGTGACCCCAGCCCCTCATTCAGATCACTCTTCCTCCTGATTGTTCCCATCACAAGTCCATGCACAGTGCTTGGGAGTGCAGTCCGTACTGCAAACCCCTGCTTACACATCCCTGAAAATGGGAGCTGTTGTCCAGCTGGGCATGGGAGCCTTTCTGTGCCACAGGGGGTGATTGCCAGCCCGCAATCCCTGATTCACCCTTTAGCTTGCCCATGTCCGACATCGGAAGACTATCCTAGTCCTTAGAGCAACACTAGACTATTCCAGTGAGTTTCTCAGCTAGTTACTGTAGGGATCTTGGATCTAACATGTTCAGCTTTAACTGCAATAATTAATTTTAGCAAATGCTCCTTCACATCTTTCTTTGTCAACAGATGGTAAACTTTTATTGCATCCTTAACATCATATGGGATGTAACATCTCCTTCTGCTTCATTATAATACAGAATAGAAATAAATAGTGGATAGTTTTGACAAATATGCATCACTACTTGTATCTTTAATATATATATTTAGCAACAAACGTATCAATGGACTTTGCTTTTTTGATGTTTTGGCCATAGTCAACTCGATTATTCTGGAAAAATGTGGCTAGGAAGCTCTAGGCTAGTGGAAAAATCTCAATGTTATGAATATTGTGAATCTGGCTGACAAACAAAATTTTTTCGTAGTTACTTGGAACTCAGCTACTTTAGGTTCAATACTTTGGGCTCAATAAATCTTGTTAAACTCCAAAGGTCACCATTGGCTTTTCCAGGCACATTCTGGCTTTGTGCACTGGGTGTCTGTTGATCATATCCTTGGGTCCTGGGTTTAAACTTGCTCACATCCTGCCATTCACATGCAGCTGTGCCCATCTAAAGCTCTCCTGGAACTGGGGTGCTTCAAAATGCAATCCTGAGGCACTGAGATTATTCTCCAGGAGCAAAATTAGAGCTGCTGAGTTTACAGCCTTAGACTTTGTATCGCATGAAAGAAGTTGAATTGTTTCTGGATGAGTTTCCTGGGATTAGTGTATCTCTGTTTTGTCGTTTCTGAGATTTGGCCTGCAAGCTCTGTTAATAAAAGCAAGTTCTGCATCAATAACAATAATAATTCACAATCTGGGTAAATGTCACTTGACTGTGTGCTTAAATAAGTAGTTCCATGAACAGGGGAACTAAAGAAGTCTGTTTGTTATGTATGTTATGTTTGTTATGAGTTTGTATCTCACAGTTAATTGACTTTTTAACCATATTTTACTAAACCACAGCAAGGATCTCACCCTTCTTTGACATCAAGTGGCATAAGTAAAATTTGTATAATAATTTTTAAAATGTGAAATACAGAAGTTTATAATTTTTGGTAATCCTCAGTGTGAAGTCAGCCTCTTTTCAATAGCTGCAAGCTTTATTATGCTAAAAGATCTATAATCAAAAGCTGAGAAAATGTCCAAGAAATATGACAACAAAACTAATTTTGTTTGTTACCCACATTCTCATAGCAACAGAGTTTGGAATGGGAATGATTTAAGGAGTTTGCAGGGGGAGGAAAGCACACCATAATTAAGCTTAGATTTTGTTTACCTGATTGCCTGGTGTGAGACGAGAAGACCTGCTATTTACTTATAAATCTAAATAACTAATTGAAATAAAATATGAGTCTGCAAGAGCAGAGAAGCATTAGAACAAGATCGTACAGTTTAATTGTGTGTTACACTTGCCAATGTCATGCTGTTTCTTTGCTATCTGATTGATAGCTGGAATCAAGCAGGTGAAAACAAATATGAGTGGGACCTTCACCACACCTATTATGAGGTCATTCAGTTTTTAAAAAAGATGTAAGAAGAAAACTGTGCACAGTGTCCAATTTTATTAAAAGAAAAATAATAATTGATGTTCCATGACATTATAATTTTTGGCATAGGTCAAAAGGTGAAGAAAGAATAAAAAGTCTTTTTCATGCTGCAAATGATGAACAAGCTCTTACCTCAGTATGAGCTTTCAGAAAGATGCCTTTAAAATAGAAACGAGAAATAAAATTGTAATGAACATCAGTATATTCTATTTTTGTACAAGATCTGTTAATAGGGTGTCTGAGTCTCCTTATACTTGTTTTACATCAGTTTTACAGCCTGTGAAGTGGCACCAAACTCCTTTTTTAGCTTTTCAGTGGCTAAGGAGGAACATAGTTCTTGTGAGTTACTATTCTGCACAAAGTTTGTTACTTAAGTTGTATCTAAAATTGATGACAAATAGCCATTAAATAAATGCAAGCTGTGATAAAGATTCCTCATCTCTACTGAAAATGTGTTTAAAAATATGGAACAATTACCTCCACCCTTCCTTACATCCACAGATGTAAAGAAGGGGCATTGCCCAACTAAAAACATATTTACCCCTTTTCTCAGTACAAATATTTTCCCCCTTAAAATTTCTACAGCACTCCAGAGAAGTAAATTCTCCCTCCATTAGGGAAGAAAAATCATTAGAGTTGAGATCAAAACCTGCCAAAGTCAATGCTTTTGAGAAGGATGTGGGACCATGTGTGGGATGATGTGGGATTTTCAGTCCATCAACATGATGAATTTTCATTTTCCCTTAGAAAACAACATGAAATATTTACAAGCCCATGTCAAATTTTAGTCTTGAAGTGAATATCTTAATAATGCTTGCTTACAATTTTTAATATATTATTTCAAAAGAATACGCATAAACCATATTTAGGCACCTGAAAAAATAAAACCTTTCTGTTACTGATCAGTTCCTCCAAGAAAATCATCTTGTTTCTGCCTGGATTATTTTACATCCTTTATTCTTATGCTGAATTTTAGTCATCCATGTCTGAAAGCTGTGGTATTGTTACAGAACTTTCAGTAATAGACACTTTTGAGAATGTCTACTGAGTTCAGTCTACAACCTCTCTTCCTCTGCTTTCCACTCGAATTACTGCTTAAATTCATGAGCCACTGTTGTACCTCTAGCATAGTATAGAGAACTCCATGTAAGCACTAACAAATACAGGCACAAAAGGGAATCTATTAAAGACCATTCAATAAAAATAGAAAATATCTGATTATAACTGCATAGGGGAAAAAACAGAATTACTTGTTAAAGCAAATGTAAGAGAATGTGTGAAGAAAGAACCTCTAAGCACTGTTAGAAGTTTTAAAATCAAATGCAGTAACATGAATTCACCATGGAGCAACAATATTTTGAACATTATTATAGTGGATAAATTTGACAGGACTGGAAGTTTAATAAATTTGGCTTCTTTAAAGAAAGAATTATTAGGAAGTCAGGATTTTGATAAAATCTAGAGAATTATCAGAAAACCTTCAAAGTTGTGATTCCGTATCAGGTTAGAGACTAATTTCCTTAGAAGCTCACCCTATTTCACTGATGCGATGAAGATATCAGAAATAGAGAAACAGTTTGTGAAATCCAAGAAAAGCAAAAGAGAGAGAAAAATTAACTTCAATCAAGAGCATAGAGAATTGTTAATAAAATAGGAATTGCAGAAAAGCCATGTCTGTCTGTAAAAATAATTACATTGGGAACAAAGGAGATCCGACTAATGGGATGGGCCATTATGAAATTGGAGATAGCTAAAATTAAGATAATGTCTCAGGAAATGTTCAACAACTGTTCCTATTCCCTGTTTGGAAAGGCTGATATACAGAAGTTACATAAGAACAAAGAAGAACTTTTTAGCCTGCTCATAGAAAAAGAGCTGATACCACTGCTAATGTCAATAACTGGAGTATAGAATTTGAAAAGAGTTGGCTAAGGTATCTAATCTGCTAGTGTTGTTAAACATTTGAATACCAGGGAAGTTCCATAGAGTTGAAAACCAACCCCGTTTTTACCAGTAATTCAAAAGGGTAAACAATGTTCCAGTTATCCTGAAAACAAAACCAAGTGAAATAATGTGAAAAACGCTATCTGAAAAAAACATTGAAGAATAAGAATATAGTTTATCATTGTTAATGTGACTTAAAGGAAATAAATAATTTCAAATGGGCCTGACATATATCAGGTGCTTGTCAATGGTGAATCATCATCCCATGGTGGGTTTCCTAGGGATGTACTTCTCAGATTTGTATTAGGCTCAATGTTTTTTTCAGCATTTCATCAATGATGTGGGGAAGCAAATATGAAATTAGAGATGATAAATTGTGCAGATAGAAATGTAAATAATCCTGAAGGTTTGATAGTCATTTGGAGAAATCTGGATTGCTTGATTAGCTGGAATTATTCAAGGAATGCTTCTATTCTTGTGTACTGAATGGAATAATTTTCATCAGTGAACTGAGACTTTAGGCAGGGCTTTATAAGACTTAAGCCTATAAATGGTGTATGTAGGTGATAGTTTCAGTCTTGTGTCTTTTGCTGTGTGAGTTTTGACCATATCACAGTCTACATTTCCATATTTATAAATTTAGCCCACCAATTTTTGTCATTTTCATAAATGTTCAGATCTTTTGGCCATGCTTTACTTCCACTTTAATGCATGAAAATTCTTCTTGTAAGGATCTTAGTATCATCTGTATGATGAAATGTACATGCATGCACACACATCTGTGTGTCTTTCAAAATTTCCATGTATTGACTTTGGAATATAATGGGAATAGCAGTGCAAGAGCCACCTAAAAGGTGAATTGAACATACACAGGCATACATGGTGGTTTTTGAAGGGTAGCTATGAGCTTATATGCAATATATTTCTTACATTAGGGAAAATTAACCTTGATCTTCTCTCAAAAACTCTCTCTGAATTACCAGAAAATATCCCAGATTTGCATATTTTATATTCAACATAAACAAGGCATTATTTGCTCTTTGAATCACAAAGAGATGAGTCACTTCTAAAACTTATCCTTTCCCTTGGAATAAGGTGAAAATTTGGTCTCCATTACCTCTATTCTATAAGCTGATGAGAAAAATATCCATCTGGAAAGTCACCTCAAACTCTTTCTCAGTTGTTTTAGTTTCCTTTTCCTTCAGTAGACATACTTGTTTATTTAAATACATACTAATTGATACTTCCCCCTTGAAAATTCAGCAAAAAAAACCTGCTGCAAATTCCATCTTTTTCAGTTTATTTGCTCACAGATTAAGTTCACAGTTTTTGTCAGCCTAGACTGTGTTTTTATAACCCTAAGTGATATTAATATAAATTTTAAACCACAAAGTTTTTTATTTTGAAAATTACATAACTGCTTTTGGCACCACACTGCCAAGACAGTGATAGAAAACCAGCACAGGTTTTGGAACTAGACTCTTTGTATTCGCTGCTGAAGTTCTGTGCCTTGTGCCTATGAAGCCATCTTTGAGCTAAGGGGTTTTCTTCTCTTTGCCTTTACTGACTTACATTTTCATCCAGGTGTTGGATCAATATTTGGTTTGTATTGTTTTGACAAAGTGACTTTAGTGCAGCTCTTGAAGACTCGTTTGAAGTGTCTGCTTGTCTGCTTCTTGTTCATTGCTTGCAGTATTTCGTGTTCTCTCTAACATAAGGATATCATCTAGCTTTCATAAACCTTATTTTGGTTTAGGTGATTTTGCTTGACAAGTTCTTATTTCTATTTTAGTATAACTCTCATTCCACAGATTTTACATTCCAGATCACATTTATGATTTTTTTTAAACTTTAGCAGAAGCTCAATCTCCCACAATTGCAATATTAGATTTTCAGGTTTGTATCAGTAAAAAAAAAAAAGAAAAAAGTTACCTTATTCTTTGAACTATTACATAAAACATACAAATTGTATTTTGTTTTTAATTTGACAGTGCAGAACTTCTCACATTTCAAAATCACAACTTCATAGCTATCCTCCTCTGCCTTAATTAACAGAAATCTGTTAAAAACAAGTTCATTAGAAAAATTGCTCATCAAATTATGGCTGCTCCCAATTCTTCCTGTTAGCTGGTCACTGTCTAATATTACAAGAAGTTTTTGGAAAAACATTGTGCTAGTTTAAGATATTCCCAGAAAGTAATTGAGGTTAGTGACTTAGAATTCTGTAGCCGGAAATCTGAACTACATGAAGTGTGACCTTCATATTTATAAATATCATATATGTGCAAGTACAGGCAAATAAAAAGCAAAACAAACAACAGTGGGCAGTTCAATTATTGAAAGATGAATCACTCAATTTTTCCAAATGTTGAATGTTATGACCAAATTAATATGAGCTCCATGCTCATAAAGACAAGCTCTTTATCAGGTTACAGAAAACAGTGTTTGCATGGATTTATAATAAACAGAATCTCTCTTTCAATTGAAAAGCAATCTGTGTGCTTTAAAGCTTGGGGTTTTTTCCAACTGTATCAGTGGATGTAGTGGAAGATACATCCTTGCTTCATTTCAATTTACTGCATCCTCCATATTGGCTTTTTATAGCATTTCCAAGTTGGAAGATACTGTGGCAGCAGCTGGCAGTGAGACATTGCGCAGGTCTTGAGAGACAAATAGAAGCTACAGGGTGGATGCAGCATGGGGCAGGGTAGTGTTTGGCTCCCGGTGGTTTCCCTTATTCCTGAAAGGGATGCTCAGCTGCAGCAGGGGTGATCAGTGAGGGTAAGGATCTCTGAAGGATTCCCCACACGGGCCTAAAACCTTGATAATTTCCAGTGAGGGAGTGCAACCAGGAAATAATAGCAGAGATGCAGTAGGGTGGTTTTAGCTTCTGTGATGTTTTTAGATGATTGAAAAGTAAGACATTGCTCTGCTGCAGATTATATATATAATCACTATTATTAATTGCTCAGAGTCTCTGGAGATTCAGTGCAGACAAACTTGTGTGTTCCACCTTGAAATACTGCCAGATTTGGCTCTGAGTTCACAGTAATTGTAATGTTGCCCAAGGCTCATATGGGAATGTGAACTGTATGTCAGGCTATCTAATTAGGGCTCTTATCACTTCAGTAAGTCTTTATGTGGGTGGTGTTCCACACACTATAAGGTAGAGGCAAAAAACTGAAAGAATCCATGAATATCTGTAAAAAGACTGACCTGATCCTGCATAGAAGCTGTGAAGAAAATTCAAATACTTTTTGTTGAGGACATTAACTAATACATTTTACAAAACAGTGGCTGCAGAACTCTGTGAATGAAGGATATTACCTAATGTTTCTTTATGATCCTGGGATGGACATTTAGAAAATATTCATTTACTCTCTGCCATTTATGAAAAATGTTTTATGACAATTTCAAATTCATAAGACAGAGACAAAAAAGTTTTTCATCTCCAAACACTAAGCCTTGGTTTGCAATACAGCTGCAAGCATGTGCCTGTAACCCCTCACCACATGGGCTTCGGACAATTAGGAGAATCATTGCTCAAAGAATAATTTAGAGCTGTTCATTTCTGATGTCAAACTGAATTAACCTGAATTAATTGTCCGAAGTCAGAAAAGGTGGAACTAAACAATTTCTGATACATATTTTTGTTAAAAGGAGTTTAAAATCTACTGAAGATTAGTTAACTTATGGAGTTTTCAGTGGAAAAAATCTAAAACTAATCAGGTCAAGGTGGGCATAATGATGAGACTCCAGCACACAATTGCCTCTTGATGAATGGTAAAGGTGATGATTTCGTTGGATCTGTAATACAGTACTTAATGACTGATTTTATTAAAAACTGTGCTTGTGGTAAAAATGAGTAGGCAAAGGTGTGAAGAGAGATGTAATTTCTGTAAAAGACAAGTAGGAGGAGAAAGAGAAAAAAAATTACATGGAACTTAACAGAGAAGGTGAGAGAATGTAATACAGAACAGTAATGTTTTCTGAGGTTAGTAAGTTTGTTCAAAGCTTTTGTAGAAGTTGAAAGAAAATTCCCAGGAAGTAATTTTCCATCCGACGCAGGACAGTTGGTTGTTTTAATTTGTTGCTATGTATTCATGTCTGCAGAAATAATGGCCTTTGTGTACACTTGACTAAGAATGTGACTGTTTCAGGATTCTTTGGAAATCAGCTTTGTGTGAAGGATATTTAATGTATTGACTTTTGAAGGATTTGGCTTATAATTAAAAAAGAAGAATAAATAAATGTATTATATTAGATGTTTTACAGTTGCATTTTAAGGAATATTTAATACCAAATTATTGAGATTGTCTATTATGAGACCTATTTTCTTCATCAAAAATAATTTGCAAGTGGAGATTTCTGGAACTATACAATTATTGCTGTCATTTCACTTAGAGAGGGTGAATCGCTCTATTCTCAAGGATTACATAAATTCATGCAGAGGACTTTCACCTTTAAAAGCATTATAATTTTTATGGCATATATTTACACTTATTTTTCCTTTAGATATTTTTTATTACAATTGAGCCAAACACGAAACTTGCAGTTAAAAATTCCACATATTTTTGTCAAAAATTAGTTCTCTTGAGGGTGACATGAATTATTTGCAAAGATATTTCATGGGTAACAAAAAATTTCCATCTTTAAGGAGTCTAATAATACTGTCAAGACTAGAAACTTAACATGGTGATACAAATCTTTGGGAACACACCAAACAAAATATCCTGCCTGATAACATTCACTCTAGCCATGCATATACGTTTTACTGGTTTCTGATCAGCACCCTCACATATTTGCTACACTTTCAAGCAAACTGCAAAGCACAAAGTTCACACAAATTTGGATTAAGGAGTTGAAAAAAGCCTCGCTGGCAGGGCATTCTCTCCAGGATGCAACAGAAACTTTCTTTGTGTGGAGGTAGCACATATTTTTTTCATTTGATGGATGGAAGACATTGCATGCCCTGGGAGAAGTGCTACATTACCAAAGGCTTCCCTGGAACGTCAGCATATTTTTCCCTATGCTTGCACAGGCTGTACAAAAACATTACCAAGTTATACTGTACTGGAAAGCATACTATCAGTTCCCATCTGTATTTAGGGAAGATGTTACAACATGAAAAAGATTAAGAGATGAACTGTTAAAATACATTTTGACCAGTATTTTTCTATTTTGCCAAGAATTAGGTGAAACAGCTACATATGTAGCAGGTAAATATGCTTCACACATTTATACTCATGTTATATGTGTGTATATAAATCTATATACAGCATACTTATGTATATGTATATATATGCACACAAATACACATGTTACATTTATATACATGCTATTTTAAGTCTGCTATTCCAGAAGACTGGAAATCTGAAAAAAGCATAGGACACAATTTAATAGAGTTCAGGATATAGGAAATCCAGCAGGTCTTGAATTCTAAGGCTGAGATTTACTTGTTTAAGTGAATAATTTTTCCTTCTTTCCATTACTCCACCAGATTAATGATTGGCTTGCCATGATCGACTAAAAATTTAGATCTGTACCTAAATAAGTGCTACAGGCTTTTATCTCACAATAACCATATTCTCACTAGATTTTGTAGCTCTCACTAAAGTAAATTAGCCATAGTTTATATTCATATGCAAAGTAAACCTTTCTTTGAAGTCTGTGATTATTAACATGTTGAGGTTAAGCAGTTATTTATATAAATTGCTGGATAAGGGCTAGCCTGTTCAACATTTTGCAGAATCAGATTCAAATGTCCTGAATCAACTGCTACTGATTCAGTTTCCATGGCTGTGAAATATGTCCCTGTGGACTGCAGGGGAAAAAAAAAAAGAAGCAGCAGCTCTGATAGTTGTAATGAAGACCTCCTTCACTGATGAATGCTTTAGCTGTAAAACTGAGCAAAGTACTGTGTATGAGGAGCCACCCCTTTCACAAAAGTAAGAGATGTGAGAAGGTACAGACCGAAAGAGAAAGTGCACAGGAGCAGAGGTCTGGAAATAGTCTCCGGCATTATCAGATCTAATAATTTGTAATTCTCAGAAATCATACCAGGTTTGCAGGGTCCACAGGATCATCTGTGCCACACACTATTTATGCATCTCACGAGGTATGAAATATTTCTGCATCCTATTAAAAACATAAGCTCTGTAATAAAAGTCTTAGCTAAATTTTCCACAGGAAGAGATCAAGAGACGCTGTGGTCATTGTCAGTGCACTAGCAGGATGTTTATTAAATAACCTTTCCAGATCAACCCAGAAAAAAACACTCCATTATGAGCAAATATCCCAGTGGCTCTTGACTCTCTGATCCAATAAAACTCCTCCTAAGTCCCACTTCTAGTGATCTTTCTAGGATTAATAACTACTGTAAATGGCATTTATTATTTTGGATTAACTTCACAATGTGAATTCAAGGCAGCTTCCAGTTTCATGTCTGCTTTGGTGGATGGATTTTTATCTCTGTGAGCCTGTTGTTTTGCACCACCTAATACTTATCCTTTCTTAGCATCTTCATTAGCATATTTACATGATAAATACATTAATCATCAGAAGGCTGGGGCCCACTGAAATACTCACACAGATGGTGTATGTACTAGTCAATTGTACCTCTAAGCCATGTGATACTGCATTTACTTCTGCAAGCTGCATCCTTTCAGAAAGAACTAGCAGATCAATTGCTTCCAGAGCTGTGAACCAGCAAGGTCAGGCCTTTTGCTCAGCATCTGTGTTGGAAAAAAAGTTATTGTAACCTTCATTTGACTGAAGAATACTCAAAGCATAAAAATAGTATTCTTTATAATTGCTTTTGTAAAGTAACCTCAAACAAAGAAACTGGAGAGCTTTACATGGTGAAGGCAGAACAGTGAGAGTCAGGGAAAGCCGAACTGTTCTGAGCACTGCAGTACAATGGCGCTTCATAGAGTGTTTTGGTAGTCCTTCACCAGGCCAAGGAGACAGAGCTACAAGGTTTTCCTCTGAAGTATGGATTTTCATTTAGAGTAGGAAGGATTTTCTGTTTTTTTTTTTTTTTTTGGTGCAAATTTGGAGTGTGAAATGAGTTTTATTCAAGAAAAGAATGCAATGTGAAAATCTCAGAGTCTTCACAACCAAAAATGATGAAAATAGTCAGCTCAAGTAAATTGAAATGCTTTATTTATTATCTTCAAATATTTCTTCTCTGTTTGACTGTAGAGTTTTTTTAAAGATTTTGTTTTATTATTTTCTAAACGTATTTTTAGTTCAGGAAAAGTAGCTTTAAAATTTCAAAGCACCATGATGAAATGTTTTGATGGTTTCTGAACTCTTTGTATGCCATTTTAAAGGTTTTGCAAGGTCAGTTCTTTCTTGCATCAAATGAACAGTCATTTTCTGATTAAATATATATAACTGAAAGATTCCCATTGCTTCTTTTGAAGGTTCTTTTTACAACAAGGACAAAACTACAATTATTTGATACATCTATTGCATGTATTCTAGTATCATAAATAAGGCAGAATGTTTTCATTATCAGTTGGGTTCTGGGACCTTTTAATGAATGTGTGTTGTTTCTTGGAAAGCTTAATTTTGTTTTCATATTTTGAGTAGGATTTAGCGTAGGTTGTCTGTGTTCTTTGCAGATCACTAATGCAACCACTGGCTATGCACCATTATTGTCTGTAGTGTTTTCAATATAGAATATGAGAAGTGTGTAAGTCAGTCCTTAAAACTACTTAGGCAGTGGTCTGTTATTAAAGTGTTTGGGAGCCACTGTTGCAGATACTTGCTGTGTTCTTTTATTCTTAGGAAGGAGCCACAGTTTAGTTGCAGAAATATCAAGGGTGAATTCTTGCATGGTTTACGTGTTTTAGGCATTACAGCAGTTAATGGATCCCACTGCTGCTCTGGCATCCTGAAGCAGTTCTGCTGTGACTCACAGAGTTACTAATGAGGTTATCCGGGTGCTTTGCGCAGGAGTGACTGTCCCTGCGAGTCATTGCCGGTTCCTGCCCTGCAGGACCCCAGCCCCTGTTGCTGCCAGGGTGATGTCCAGCTGAGACAGGGCAGCTGGGGACAACAGGAATGTGAGCCAGCATTTGCAGCACAGTGGCTTCAGGTCAACCTTCCTGTGTCTAAGAACAGATTTTGGCTCAGATAACCTGCGCTAAGATACTAGGACAACAGATGAAGGCAGAGCAAAAGTGAAAGGCCAGGACTAGCAGAGCACTAAGATTTAGACCTGGGTGCCTCACTACTCATTCAGTGATGTTAGTGGGAATATGTCCTCAGAAGAGAGGGAGGAATTGGCAATGAAATAAAACAGGAACAGTAAAGTAGCTCTATTTTTTGATTCTCATTAATACAGAGAATTACTATAGCAAAGTGAAGGAATTTATTTTAAGTGAAAACATCACAAGTTCACATCTCAGAGAGTTGTGATGGTATCTTACTACACCAAAGTTCTTAATAGAATATGAGAAAATGCTTCAGTTTAGAAACTCAAAGAATTATTCTTGTGAAGAAAGTCCTGTTCAGTAAAAGAAATACAGCACAAAAGAGTTATTATCATCCTTAAATACAATTTTTAATATTCAAGTTAGCTAACAGTTCTTGGTGGGATTTTTCAGGCAGTGTAGCAAAGGACCAGTTCCGGAAGTAATCATGTCATGCCCTCAAATTGAAGCTGTATTCTCAATGAGTTTAAGTACCGCTAGCTGACGTGGTGCTCTACATGGCTTGTCCTTTGCTATATCAGCTGCAAAATCAGCATTATATTTGCAACTGTTAAAAATGGAATAGGATGAAAATGTCCTGTGTAAGCAGGAGTCTTGAGCTACTGTGTAAATAAAGAGCATTTATTAGTACTTTACTGTACTCTCACACATAATGGAAAAAGCTGCTACAATATCCACATTTTGCTCACATTTCTAGAATAATTTTGAAAAATCATGTGAGAGGTATTAACAATTCTGCTTCTGGATTTGCTCTGAATGAAAGAATGGATCATAAAATGACCAAGATTTAGAACTTCCTGGTCAATTTCTTAAGCAATGTTCTGTCAGGTTTTCCTGACATATAGACTCCCATAAAGACTCAGAGAAAAAATACATTCATAGAGCTGAGTCTTTCATATTCACACTTTACTAACTTCTACATTGAAAAAGTAGCTTCCTCCTTCTTTGTGGATATTTAATAACAAACACTATGCAGCAGTTAAATTTTAGATTGTGAAGAAATAAATTGCATATGGAGAATATTTTAGAGGCCATTTATTAAAAGAGTATTAAGGAACTAAATATGAACTCAAATGAATTTATGTTTTTGTTTTCTCTAAATGCTAATGAAATGGTTTGGGAAATATTTGTGTAATTTTTGAGGTATGGTAAAATATTTTCAGTTGGTTCCAGTACACTGAGGAATGGAAATTTATTAATAGCAGTGATATCTGCTCCAAATAAAATTGAGCAACACTAATTTTAAGCTATGATAAAATATGATAAAATACATAAAAATGAATATGCAGATTTGGTTTTTAAAAGTACTTGGTAGGTTTTAGTGACGAAATATCTAATGATATCAGGAAATCCCATCAGGAAGTACTTGCCTTGCAAAATCAGAATCAACATTTCAGCCCACTAAAACCTCTTCAAGACCGTAGGAAGAACAGCATTAACACCCTAATCAGAAAGCTGGCTCAGGAATTTTTCCCTCTTCTTTTTTTTCTGCACTCTTTAAGCTCCAGCTGTCTTTACTTTTCCTCCTCTCCTCCTCCTCCCAAAGGGGAGAAACCTAGCTGCTCATTCTTATTTGTGAAGACCCTCATACTGCTTCATCATCTTTCGGCAGCTTTTTTGTCTTTTTGTTTTCTGCTCCCAGTCTCAAAATAGGTTTAACTCTTCTAGTACTGCTCTCAATACTGAGATAATGCTACATATGATTTTTTTTTTAACCTCTCAGCTCAAGATTTCCCCTTATTTTTTTTGGCCCATGTTTAACCTTCCAGTACTGTATTTGTGGTCTTTGTTTAGTCCCCTATGAATAAATGCAAACAGCTGGTTATGGTTGCTCATGCTTCAAAAGCAGAACAGCAGCAAAAAAGCAGCACATTTGCCTGTACACACCATTATTGACACCATCGTATCAGCCATGCTTTAGCATAGAGAGGTGGTATCTTGATGTATTCTATGAGTTTCTGCTCCTCAAGCAGCTATTAAAGCTCATTCTATGAAGTTCTTTCTTTTAGGGGGCTGTCAGGCTCTTTTTCATGCGTGTTGGGATTAACTATGGCTCTGTGGATGTCCCAACCTGACAGATACTTTTCCGTGTACCCTTACAGCAGGAAAGAAGCATCTACCAGATGTCATATATGGTGTCCTTTCTCCTTGGCCGGGGAGCAGAGCAGGAATTACCCATGTAGAGCCTTCCAGACTGTAACAACAAAGAAATAAGCTACTGCAGTACGTGATGTTTTGATGCTAAAGCAATTACTCTCTGTCAGGAGTTCAATGCCTCATTCCTCTTCCTGGGGCCAACCTCCTCTGTAGCGCTCACATCACATGCTGAGGCACTGCCTGATCCCTCTCATCACTTCCTCTGGAATTTGCCAAATTCCCCACACTGTCTATGTTCATACTGGGAACCATACCCAGTCACTTTGAAGCCCTTAGGCACAGTTTAACTGTGGTGGTGACCCAGCCCGTTTTCTCTAATGAGAAATATTGGGTTGATTTTCCTCCTCAGGACAGTGAGCCTGAGGGGGAGAAGAAGATGAGGCTGAGGAATCCCCCACATTTCCCACCGTTTAAGTTGTCAGTTAAGGTTTTGGTTTATACCCCTTTCCCCTCCCAGTTATTCCATATGCATTAGGTTACTTTCATATGCATTAGTTGCTGGCAATTTCTCTGTTCTCTGCACCCTCATTGGTTCATTTAAATGTACCCCTCCCCTTGTTTCGTTTCATTAGACACTTGCCCTTATGTAATCCTTTCCCATTGGCTGAGCTGTTGTTCCTTCCCATAGACCGCTCCTTTCTGTTTCCCTTAAAACCCCCTGTAACAGACAGCTCTTTGTTCTTTTGCCACCACCAGTCGTGCTGTTGTTCTCCTGCTGGGGAATAAAGGCTTGGTCTCTGTGGCAACTGCACCCTTCTGGTCTCCTTTACCTTCACAGTGTTGCTACGTTGTTACCGCCTGCTGCTGGACCTGCTGAGGTCTTTGCAAACAGCTCCAGGCTTGTGGGCAGGAGCCAACTGCCAGACTAAAGGGACACAAATGGCGGTCTCCTTGCCGAGGCACGCGTGTCCAAGTTGTGCACTGACCACCGGCCGGTCAAGCGGGCAGTGACATTTGACTCCCCAGATGTGCTGTGGTGGCCCTCTTTTCTCCATCAGCAAAGCTGTTCTATGTCTCCGCAAACTTAATCAGCGTGCTGCTGCTTCACCTTTTCCTCCTCCCTCAGCTTCCACAAAGCACCCTGAAGATCTGCAGGCAGTGAGATCTCCAAGTCAGAGTAAGTGGAGGTAGTTCTGAGTCTGAACTCTATGACACACTTTTAAACAGAACAGCAGGTATTCAGCAAACACAAGGAGGAAAGTTCAGAAGGAAGGCACCTGCAGCTTAGTCAGGCTGTCTGCCAATGTTAATATGCAAAAACTAGGCTTAAAATGAAAGGTCCAAGGATTGCTACTTTTCTTGCTCCAGAATGTTATCCTTGTTCAAAACAAGTTCTAAAAGTAAATTTAACCCTATTTCACAGGAGTCTGTACTCCAGATAACCCCAGGTTTTCTGAAAAGATCCTTCTCTGTGTGTGTGTGAACACAAAGGAGCTTTTGTGTCACTCTACATTACATCACCTTTGAGGCTCTGTTTTTCCCTTACACTCAGTGTTATGACTGAAATCTTCCCAACTTCAGCCTAATAGTTCATAAGGCTTTTAGGGTTTCCATTTCCTATTTGGGATCATCTGCCAATAAGAGCAGATCTAGTGATGCTTATCTTCTCTAGTTGAGCTAGGTTAAACTCAAGTGAGACAGTGGTGGCTTTCCTTGAAAACTATGGTGCTTCTTAAACTGCATCTCTCTTTACCAGCCCCTCATAAGCACTAAGACAACTCCAAGAAAAGCAAGTGAGGATCTCAGGAGTGTTCATGTAGCTCTAACTTTTGATGAGATGGATCCAGTGACTTTTTGAGAGGGATCCAGAGATGCTGTGAGATAGATGTAACACAGTCTGCAGAATTCAGGAGATACAGTATGAGGGTAGGTGATGGCTGTAAGGCAGGCTCCTGGTGAGTCACATCTCTTTTCCTAGGTGTCCCGTAATAGTGAGCTGTGAAGGAGTCAGTCATTAGTCAAATTAAGATTCTCTCACAGATGGTGTTTTTCTTGACCCTGAGAGACACTAAAGGCCTGTAATCTGGTAGTGAGTGTGTGTACAACATCTGTTGCCAGGTTTGCCACTCCCAAGTATGGACACAATGAAATTAGCATCCATTAGTGAGTTTTCTCCTTCAGGCTGGTATGACCAACGGAAAGGATGGGAAGCTTCAGATCACTTGTTGGACCAAAGGGAAGGAGAGGTATAGCAGCTCTCTACTCCTGTGCGTAATGTAGCAAGCACACCATAGCTCTTCATGTTTAGGACTAGCTTGACTCTCTGAAGAAGTTGATTTGGGCTCAAAAAGAAGAATAGTGAATGACTGCTCTGATTCCTTCATTTAGCTCATACCCTGCTCTTCCCAGTCCTCTGGTTGCACAGGTGCCATTGGTTGTAAGAACTGGGTCAGACAATGGCTTTAAGGCTCTGCAAGTCTGTGCTTTGTTATTCTGGTTTAAAGCTTAGCAATAAATAATTCAATTTATTGATTAGTTTAGTTAATTAATAAATCTATTTAATTCATCTTACTATATATTTTATAAGTATTCCTGGTTTGAAGTGACTTATTTCTTAACCCTATACCTTAATCATAAACTATATCCTTCATAAGGACTGCCCCAAAATTTTGGTTTCAAGTCTCCATGTTGCAGAATTATTGTCAGAATTAGAAAACAGGAATAATTTTAAGTTTGTTTGAAAAAATTTAATTATACATAACTAATTAAAAAATAATTTTATAGCGTACTTTTGAATTTCATGTTCTCTCCCTTTTAAAACATTTGTCTTGAAAGAAAATCATAGCATTGTCTTTTTGTTTTCTTTTTTGTGTGTCGGTGACTGACAGATACAACGTGAGAAGTATCTTAGCAATTTTATTGACTGGGATCCCTGTCAGCGTATGGTCCTATATTGAGTGTTTCACTTCAGAACATTAATAACTTGTGCTTTCAAGAATTAAACATCATATTCAGAGTTCCTTTCATTCTTTTCTTATTGGTTTCCTTTGAAAAAAGGAATTGTTGTAATGGTCCAAGCTCAGAGTGATAGAGACCAGAGGACATTTTTTTCCCCCCTTTGGATTAGTTTTTGACAGCCTTTCTGTTTTTGTCAGATTGTTCAATATATCATTTTCCTCACATGAGAGAAAGCAGTTATTAAGTTTTACTTGCCAATGGTGCAGAAAATGACACAAATGTTTTGCTTACTGAGCATTCTGAAAGTTCTTCCTGAATATTAGGCATCCATAAAAATAGAGTATTACTTTTGATTAACACCAAGAGTTGGTTTTGGTTGGGTTTTTTTTTCCCCCCCCTCTTAAAATACATTTATTTCAGGTACAAATAATTTAGAACAGCATCATTAGTAAAATAGATGAGAGATACTATTGATCAGAGAGTCACATGCATTAAGTATTCTGGTGACAATAGGAGCCTAAGCTTGTTGCAGAGCCTTGTTGGCAAGCTCATTTTTAAAAAGCCATTATTACAAATTGCTTCAACTAGTCAGATCATATAAAATCTACTTGTACTGTAATATTCCAGATGCTTGATTACTGTTCTTCAGTGTAGTCAATTGCCAATTTCTTCCTCCTGAGAATGTATGACAGATTGCAGTACAATCTGTTGATGGTCTCGATTGTAGCTAAAGTACATCATTGTCACCCATGCTAAAAAGCTGGGACATATACTGTAAATATATAATTTTGTGAAATGTATGCTAGTGTTTTGTGTTCCAGCAATTGCAAATGGTACATGGCAATATACTTAATCTGGTGAGGAGGAGAATCAGAGGCAGAGGAAAAGTAAGAAGATAATTAGAGGAGCAAATTGTAGTGGGTACGCAAATTCTATGGACAATACAGGTTGAATTGTCTTTGGTGATCATGCTGGTCTTTGGGGAAAGGGAGAGAAAAAGAACAGGGGAAACCACACTTGTGTCAGTCCTACTCTTCATTTTCTGCTCTGGACGGTTTGGGCTCCAGGGCCATCCCAGCACAAAGTTGTAAATAATAACTGTTACAAAGTTACAGCCAGGTCAATGACTGGCAATAAAATGTGGATTGTTTATTCCCTCTTTCCCCTGGTGGAGGAAGATCAGGGATAGAAAAGTTGTTGTGGTGGGTTTTTTTTGTTTTTGTTTTTTCTTTTTCTTTTTTTTTATTTAGATTTTTTGTTTTTGTTTTTCTTCTTGTTCTTGTTTTGTTGGGTTTTTTTCTCCCAGAATCATAATTTCTGTCTGCATATTGCTCTCTCAACTTCTTTTCCCAGCAGAGCCTTTCTTTTATCTTTCTTCTTTGAAGTTCATTAAGGTTGTGGCCCAGGGAATCATTTAAATGTTAGGCACATCCCCACTCAGAAAATGACCTAGCTACCTAAAACACAGATGACTTGGTGTGGTCCTTACCCTCTCACAATTACATCTGTTGTTTCTTCTCTGAGCACTTATGTCATGAGTCTAGAGACCTAGGCCTGCCCAGCTTTGGGTACTACCACTGTGTCAACACCCTGGTAGCTCTTATATCAGCATGGGTGTCACATCAGAAGGGACTGGCTCTGAAAGCAGCAGTCCCTCTCCCCTGTCTGTCTTTGGCCCCTTCCCCTTGACTGGAAATTGCAGCTATGCAGCTGCAGGGTCAGCTGGCTTCAGCTCATACAGCAGAACACTGCCCTGCAAAATCAAACCTTATTTTTGTTGGCTCCATCACACGTGGCTGCACAGCCTTGAGGTCACATCCAAGAAAATTTTTAGGAACTGCCCTGCAGACAGGCAGGTGTTTTGGGAGTGGGACTGCTCACTCCAGGATTGCCAGCTCAGTTAGGCTCCAAAGAGCTGCAACACAAAATTGTGCCCCCAGATTTCCTGTGGGAGATAGTGGTAGTTCCTTCCTGCGCATAGTCCTTCTGTGTTCATGGATACAACATGATGCCAAGTCATGAGATATATAACGTTTGGTTTTACTGTGTTACAACAGCTAAGAGAGAGAACTTGTGTCTTCCTCATTTTAAATACATAAATAAGGGTGTCTGTAGACCATTCTTACACCTGAGTATGAGTACTGAGGTAAGAGAGAAAGGAGTAAAGTAAGGCATAGTGGTTTTAAACCTTTCAAACCTTTTTTCCCTTTAAACATAATTTCCCTTTGCCTGTTTTAGATGACTGTTTTCCACTGTTCTAGTTTTTTGTTTTGTTCTGTTTTGTGGTTTTTTAAAATTTTATTTATTTTCCCATTCCATGTTAATTTTGAAATATCTGGATTAACAGAATGAAGAGAAAAGCTGAGGTGGTAGTTTTATTTCTAGTTTTCTACTAAGTGCCTTGGAGATAAAATAAGCTGACAAAACTGTGTCTCTTGGAATTTAGGTGTAAGATCAGGCATAGAGAAGGGCACAAGACTGCCTTACTAAAACACTAAATAATGTGTGCATGCTTGTAAGTGTAAATTGTTTATGGAATTCACTAGAAACAGCATATATTTATTTCAGGTTATAATTTGGTCTGAGGAGGGAAATAATGATGCTAATTCACAGCTCCATTAATTACCCTGAAAGTGCTATTTTTTAAATATGTCACTTTGAAAACAGCCTTTGTTCTTAATTGTGTTTGATTCCAGTAGAGAAGCTCTGTAATTTCTGTGGTGTATGAGGTAACTATGGTACACACTGGAACAAAAGACTGACTTAGGAAAGGTGGATATATCTGGAATTACTGAGTTCTCTCTCTAGCTTTGAAAGGAACAATAAAGTCAAATAGATAGTCCTGCTTCCCTGGCAGTTAGTGAAGCCAGGGAAGCAGGACTATCTATTTGAATTTATTTCAGTGGGAACAAGATCAGCCTTTAGGTAAGCATGTTGCTCAGGTCATGTTCTCCTATCTTTTCTTGTGCTGAATACTATAACCTGCTGGGAAGCAAGAATTTCCATGTTGTGAAACAAGTAAAACCAGTAATTGAGATGTGGCAAAACTGGTAGGTTACTGCACTGGAAAATATTATTTACATGATATTTTCAGTCCTAGGAGGACTAGGAGTGTTTTTACTTTTATGAGGATGGATATAGTTTCCTGGTTAGTATTCTAAAATAATTGATAGTTAAATGGGTCATTTAAAATATTTCATACATTTCAGTAAATAGCTGTTTATTTACTACCAGCAAATATTCAAATTTGTCAAGAAATTCACCAGCATATAGGCTTTCTCCTTTTTGAACAGGACCTGAACATGAGCAAGTCTATCTGTGGACTGGTACCACAGACACCAGTACCAAGGGAAAGTATTAGCTGCATACTAAAATTTGAAAAACTGTAGATGTATGTTACTTACTTTTTCTTGTACCAAGTGGTGCTGAGAGAAGATAAGTTCAAAGGGGTAATTATAGGATAATGTGGAGGTCAAGCAAACCAATTTATGTCTAAGTAGTATTCAGTAACACAGACTCTTGCTTTAAGGTGACATACTGATGGTAGTTTAGATATTATTTAGTTAATATTCTGTGGTGCCCAATATTCATGCATACAAGTAAGCCTGTTGATGTCAAAAGTTTCAGGTTAATACCCTTTGTCTCTTGTTATTTTTATAACAGCTATTTGCTTTGAATTCCTCAAAAGATGAGCTAGAGATAGTGTTATTAAAACTGAACATAATGAAAAGGGAGAGCTGAGGGACAATCAAACCATTTTCTGCAGCATATCCATAAGAGGATATCTCTAATACTCCAAGAAAATAGTATAATAACTTTGCCTTGGATTCTTTTCAAAGCTTGTTCTGTTCTGACACCATGCTTAGATCCATCTGGCTTCTATGTATGCATTTCTGCTCAGACTGCAGGGAGTTTGGAGGCCCTGGCTGCTTTTTGAGGGGAGCAGCCCCTCCTTTGGCTACATCTGCTCATGGGGTTTTCCTGTAAGAGAGCTCACACAGCTCATGAATAGATATCTCTATATAGGATAACCTCAGCATGCAAAAATTTTAAAGTGATCTGAAGTGCCGTGGGAAGATTTTATGGAGTTCTCCTAGCTGAATGCTGTTGAGCCAGGCTGACCCATTTCCTGGTTCCTCTTCTTGCAGGTTGCTGGCCTGGGGTGGAGGGATCTCTGTAGCAATGTGGAATTGAGCCATGGAGGTGGCTGCTTAGAAGTGGGATGAACCCTAAGAATTACAGTGGCAAGGCTCCCACAATGATGATAAAATGTAATGCTGAATAAAGGGTGTCTGCAGTAACCCTTTACATGGTCACTTAGTATCACTTAAAAAATTGGAAAGATTGCTTCTCTTGTGTAAAACATTAATTTAAAACCCCTGCATAGAAATATTTTGACTCTGCTATGATTTTTCATTATTTTCAAGTAAGAAAACAAAATTAATGACAGATTTTGTATATGTGTATATTCATCTGTGTGAAGAATTTTCTGTACCATAAATGACATTTCACTGTATGTTATGGTATGTCATATTCTCTTATACCAAGACCATTCTTTTGTCTTCCAACAAATAGATGTTTGCCTTTAAAGGTAAAGAAATGAAGAATCATGGTAGTAGGTCATTGCATAATATGCACCTGCTCTCATTTGTTTAAATTACATTTCCTCTTTACACTGTGCTCAACAGTATCAGGAGATTATCGTTCCCTGGGCTAATGCAATCTTTCCACATGAAAAGCTCTTGATCTTTTTCTTTTCTACACTCCAGTTGCTGGCACCAGTGTTACTTCTGTTTGGTGCTAAAATGCACAGAAAGCAAATGCATATAATTTCAGTGTTGAGGTATCTTTCCTCTCGGATCTTTGTCTTGGTTTGTTTTCATTAAATGAAGTTTTTCCTGTCAGCAGTATACATGCCCTCATGTCCTTCACCCTAGAGGGAGTGGGAAATGAGAAAGGGAAAGCGTCTATGTAGATTCAAATGCAAAAATGTTAGAAACAATGCTGCCTTTCAAACAAGATAGTGAGATTTACTTTGTGCCTGTGAGCACATACAGAATTATTAAATCTTTATTATTGCACATTGTTACACATGCATATACATTCACTCATTTCACTTGCAACATGACAGCTATTAATAAGGGTGTTATTTAAAATGAATAAAAAAGACCTGATGCTGTTTTATGCTAAAACCTTTTTTCTCCTATTAGCACCAATGAAAGTCCATGCTGCAAATTAGATAACAGAATTAGTTCAATTTCTTTTTTATTCTTGAGAATTTATGAGGTTTTTATGGATGTTCATTTAAAAATGCACATCTGCATAACAGATTGATTTTTTTTTCAGAAAAGCAATGGGTTGTCTGCTCCTATTAACCTGAACTGGTATGATTAGGGACCCAACACTTCTGAAAGTCAGATTCACATCAATCATTACACTTTAAATTGTAGCATGACATGCTGAAATCTGGATTACCTCTTAGATCTCACACAGGTAAACTCAGAGGTTATTTTATGACTATTAAAAATAAAAATATTGACAAAATGTGTATTCTGTTAAAAACCAGATTTTTTCATATTTAAATTATTTTTCCCAGTAAAACTCTACAGATCTCTCCAAATCAGAGATGATTAAAAAAAATTAAAAAATACAGAAGTGATGATCTACCACAACGCCTTAGCCATGCACATCCACGAACTATTCCATTAACAGCATACCAATAGAATAGAGAACTGTAAATCATAGTGTTGAAAAATTTCAGTTACTTGCCAAAAGAAATGTACTATATCAGTCAGAAAAAAAAAAAAGAATGCAAGAAGGTACCAAAAATAATGTTCACAATTTACTGATCATGCACTAAAAATTTTAAATATTGTTGTATCAAATTATAAGCTTTTATATGAATAATTTAATGAAAGAAAGCTGGAGCTTATAAGAACACAATTTTAATACAATAATAGGACTAAGTTGTCATACATCTCTTTTTATTTCAGATTACTTTTAATTATAAATACAAATACTTTGAAGTACCTCCACATATACTATTTAATTATCAATAATTTGTAATTTATCATCTTTGCATAGGCAGTCTATGTTGGTATGATAGTTACTTGTTTTTAATTAAAATTAATGCAAAATTTGGCATATGTAAAAACCTTAGCATTATATAGAGATAATTATTTATATAAAAAGCAAAGTCTCTCATTACTGGGTGAGATAAAAGGGCCTTTAACAGTAGGAATGTTATCAGCCGCTAGTGACCAACTGTCTTCTCCTCAATAATTAAAGCAGCAAGTAAATATACCCAAATTTAGCCTTTTTAACCTCTGCAGTTATGCAGACTCTGTACTGACTGTAGACACTAGTGAAAGATACTGGCTATATGCCAGGGACATTTCTCTCAGTCTTAAATAAATACCATAGAATTGTAATCAACATATTGTGTGAAGATCCTGCTGAGCTATATTTATTTTCATAATGAGTGTTTTTAAGCATTTGAAATAGAAGTTGAAATCATAAATCATTTTTATAAAGGATCAAAAAATATGAAATAGTCCAATATTTGACTTTGAAGGTTTACTTTGGTAAACAACTGTGGTCAAAATGAGCTTTCAAGATAAAGTTATTAATTCTTTCATTCTGCTGAGTCTTCATGGGGTTTTGAATCAGTGGTCTAATGACTAATGGTTCCAATTCCCTGAACTATTTCACAGTCTCCTTTATATTAGGAGACAGTCTTTGCAGCACCATTCCCTGGGGAATGGGCATGAACGGAGTTTTAGGCTTATTCTCTGAAGACAATTCAGACTTACTTATATCTGGGTGGGGTTCCCATTTACAATTGCTCTGGAGCCCAGTGATGTGCTAGGCTGCAAGGAGGTTTGTGGGTTTAAGGCTACTGTGGTGAGTATATGTCTTTATTTTCAAAACATGTCCTGTTTGTATTATTTTGGAAAGGTTAGTGAATATGCAGAACAACTTGAAATGAGACTAACTGACCAGCTGGCCTAAAAGATTTATCACCAGGAGGTTCATTAGCATCTCTATTTCAGTATTGCATCCAGTTCCCTCATGTTGTTGCAGCTACAAAAAAACCATAACCCACTTGAGACCTAATTCCTCAAACAGAGCTCACTGTGAGTGGTGTCTAGTGACCTCAGCAGGCATACAGTCCAAATTTTTAAATTAATGTATAGGTCTCAACATAATGAAAAGCTTCATGCTTTCTAGCAGACATTGGCAATTGCCTGTGTAAGTGCTTTGGAAAATTCTTTAAAGCATGTGTCTATGCTGCAAAGCACCTAAATACCTCTTCATTTAAGTCAATAACTTATCATACCTGTATGAGCTACTATTAACTCCTGAAAATCAAAGGCAAAAGAAGCATTAAGGGTAGCATTTGAACAGGCTGTGAATTACAGATTCTGGGGGGTAGAGAGCTGAGATACTCGGCAGAAGAGATTAGAATATGGTGGTGTAGTTATATCTGGTATATCTCCCTGCTTTCATCAGCTCATGACTCGCTGTTCTCCCTGGGGCAGACAGCTTGTCACCTCAATTTATGAGACAGCAAGGTGTTGGTAAGATTTGGCTCACTGAGACTTGCCCTTGTCGATTAAGTTCTTGCTTTGGGGACTGTGTTTTAAAATGCTCATTAAGAAGATTTTACACATTTTTTTTTTCCTCTGCTTCAGATCTATTACAAAATTACAATGCTGTTTGGGATTTAGTTCACTAAGCTATAATTTGTGAAGCTCTCCCTCCCCCACCCACCCTTTTTCTACAGCTATTTAGACATGCTGTTTTTCTTCCTTGGCAGCAGACATTCTAAGGACCCAAATTACTCACATTTAAAATGTTTTGTCATCTCACATATCCCTTTGAGTTTCTTTTAGTCAGTTGGGTGTTGACAGAAGTCTGTTAGAATTGGTCAAGCCCTTGCTTCACGGTGTCATGTTTATTAGATGATAATAGTGGTATTGGTGGTTTTGAACGAAGACTGCTGAAGTCAGCAGAAAGAATCCAATCCCTCTGAGAAAATGAATATTCAGAAAATGGTATCTTACCAAAGATGCATCATTAATTTGCTAGAACTGGAGTCAACATGCATTATCTGCTGTATGCAGGCCAAAACTGCTGTTTGAAATTTACCTGAGCAATAAAGGGAAGAAGATCTAGCTAGGAAAGAAAATCATTGAAAGTGTTAGAGTGGGAGGATTCCTACCAATCTAAGCCATCTACATGTCTTTCCCTAAATAAACACATTGGAAATTGCCAGGAAAAACACAGAATAGGAATTTCAATCACAGCAAACTATGAAAACAACGGTAAGAATTTATTCCACTTGCAAGTCAGCATCAGTACCTATTCTTAATTTTGGGTGACACAGTGCTATAGTTGTTACCTGTAATAGACACTGTAATAGACATTGTGAAGCACTGGTAAAGGGAGTCTCCCTTCCCAGAAGCACTGTGATAGACATGAGTTTGGGCCTCTCTGCTGACTGACATTGTGTTATGATCTGGTTATTAATATTTCTAGAGTGATGCCTCTGCCCAAATTAAAGTGCAAATGAGACCATATGCCAAAGTCAGTAGCATGGTTTTTATTTAACAGTAAATGAGAGAGAGAAAGAGAGAGAGAGAGAGAGAGAGAAAGAGAAAGAAATAGAAAAGAGGTGGGGGGAGAGAAAGAGTGACAGAGTAGAAAATATCACCATTCCACGGATCCCAACGGTGTCCCATTGATCCTCTCCGTCTGGTCTTGGTGGTGAGAATCCTCCAAAAAACATAGTCTCATGGATTAATATAGGTTTAAACAGGTGGGAACACCCAGGTACCTCCCCTGGAGAGGGGGCAAGTTTGACAGTCTCTTGCAACAAACTCTGGATCTGTTGCATCCCTTTGCATCATGTGCAGTGCTCTGGCACAAGGCCTCAGCAATGAGTCAGGGGAGAGCTTTGGGGGTCTTTGATGGTTTATGACACCTCCTCAGCTGCCTCATGTGAGTGTCCCATTGATGTGGCCTTCCTGGGGTGGGGGGTTTCACAGCTGAGCCAGTTTGTGAAAGGGAGGATGGGTGTTCACTGCCTCTGGCCAGAGGTTATGCAACATACCCAAAACTCTCTTCCTCCCCCCTTGGTTGCAGGGAAAGTCTGTGCGAACCTGGCCTCGGCAGATGAGCCTGTGGGCTGTGGCGTCCCTGACCTTGAACCCATCCAGAGCTGATTTTCAGGACAGCTGTTGGGCTTGGCTTTCTTGTGGATACATTCTTCTCCCTTAGCCTTGTTTACTTCTCCCTAGACCTGAGATAACTGAACAATGGTGTCCCCTTTATCTTATTTTGGGTCCCCTTCAGCTTAACTCGCAGTCCAAAGCTCTAATCAGGAGGCATCTTCAGGGAGGGGTGGGCTTCGGTGGTCACAGTTTTGACATAATGGGTAAAAGGTCCTTTATAACATTGTTTAAGCCATTAACCATAACATTTCAGTCTCTGACACATAGTGCCAGCAGTACCAGCCACATGGCCCAGTTGAAGCTGGCTTGGTGGAGGAAGCCTGCCTCCCTCCTTCTCCTTCATGTCTCGCACTTGCCTGTATAACAGATGCTCCTTTCCCTACCTCCACGATGTGCCTGGACATGGAGACAACCCTTGGTGTAGGAATGTCTCTCTAAATCCCTGTGGGTACCGATGGTGCAATGATGTGTCGCTCCTTCGTGTACCACATGCCTCTGTCCCTTCGGCTAGGAGGGTGGACAGAGGTAACTCATGGCACTTTTTGCCACTGCTGAGACACAGCAGATACTCTAACTCCTGTGTGGGCAAAATCTGTTCCCTGCCTTGCCTTTGCCTCGTTTGAAGTAGCAGTGGGGTTCACACTAGTCCTTTGCAATAACCTGCACAAGAGCTATATTCTTGGGGAAAAAAGGGATTGTGTGGGAGATGGAAGAATTTCTCAGGACGAACTTCACTTACAGCTACATGTTGGTTCAATCTGGCCTAAGCAAATAATAATAAAGCAGATCAAAAGGAAGCCCAAAGCAATGGAACAACTTATTTCAAAGGCTGAAGTTCAGTCCCTATTTAAATGTAGATTTATTTTTCTTAAGCTGAAGATAACTGAATGTGGGATCATCTAATAAAAAAGTAATGTATTCCCCATTACCTATTGTTTCAAAATCAGGATGTGAGGTCTTTCTAAAAGACATTCTAGCTAAACCATAAATTAGACAAACATTGAATCTATAATCAAATTTGGAAGATTATTACAAAACCTCTGTATGGGGCTCTCAAAAACTACAGGTCTGTTATTTATGCAGTGTTGCATAGACGCAATTGTGAAGGAGAGAACAAACTTCCCTTTGAATACCAAGTCTGGCAGATATCGTCAGTGCTAACCTACAGCTCCTGATGGGATCACTTGCATTTTACACAAGTACACCCTGAAAGAAGTTACTAAAAGGACTTACAGAGAGCATGTTTTACAAGTTAAACACATGATCGTGTACACACAAAACATTTTTCATAGTAATGCATCTTGCCTGTCCTAAAAGTACCTGTTTATGACAATATGCTCTGACTTGATTTAGTAAAATAGTGTGGGTTTTTTTGGTAATTTGTCAAAGATGCAGAAACACGTTTGTCTGTCTATGTGAAAATAATATGTTAACAGCTTTTAAATTATATACAGTAGATATAGCACATTCTTTAGGCCTCAGGAATAGAGAGGAGCAGCAGCTATGTATATAGGTGCAAAAGCTGATTGATATTCCACTATCAAGTTTGCTCAGAATTGCTAATTTCTTCTAAATGTTGAACATTTCAGCTCTTTGAATAATATTTTTTTGTAAGTAATTTGTTGGAATTATGAGAACTCTGAAGAACAAAACAATATTCAGTATGAAAGGAGGGTTATAAGTTGGACTTTACTTTCTTCCAAAAACAAATTTTCAGCTTTGGATCCCTAACCTTAATCTACCTAGCCATAATCTACCCTCAACTTTGCTAGAGCTGTAGGATTTATACTTGTTAAAGATTTGGAGCAGAATTTCTTAATTATTATAATTATTTAATGTCAAAGTTATTGCCATTTTGGAATAACCAAACACCTCAATTCTATTTACTTGTCTTTCTATATAACTAAATTATCTTTTTTTCTGCCAGAATTATCACTGCTTCACTTTTTCAGAAAGTTCCTAGGAGTTGCTTTTGGCAGCTGATGTTTACACTGTTTTTCTGATGATTTTACTGTCAGTTTAATTGCCATTGAAAACAAACCATCAGCTATATGCAGGTTGGCCAGGTCTCATCTCTTTTGAAGTGTCATTTTTACTGTAGCATTTACAAATCCAGGCTACCTATCATGGAGATGGGTTTAAAATTATACATGTTTACTAGTTCTTCCATCATTTAAAATACTAATATTTGTTTCATCTATTCATGTGGTGCAGTCCCACATGAATTAGTTTAACTGAGCTAATGTATAATTAGTGTTTCTCTCCACCCCCATGTTTGCTACCTTAACCACGTGGGAATTCTGCTGGTACTTTATGTTCCAGAGGAATCAGAGATTATCTGTGTTTGAACTATTTTGTTATTTTACGTATTCTTCAGAAATTCCACTCATTTATAAATCAAAATTTCAGAATCCCTTTTTTAAAAAATTTTTTAAAATACTTTAATTCCTAATTTTTCCACACTCAAAGGTATTTTGGTTTGTTTTGTATTTGTAAAATGTAATAGTCTTTTCTAAGTGTAGGATATTTTCTGGAAGCAGAGCACTTTGTTTCAGTATTTCTGTGGTTTTTGGTTTCTAAGGTGTTCAAGATGAGTTATTAGTTCATAGCTGGGATTTTGTCTGCCTAATAGTTCCCAAGGAGAAGAAAGCAAATGGCAGATGTATGACTGAATTGTGTATGCAAAGGAGATTTTCAAGAAAAGTAATTGCAAACATGAATTTTTGCCTGGTGAACCTGCATATTTATTCTGTGGACCAAAACACTTGCTTATACACAGATGAATTATAATCTACTCTGTAGGACCCTGTGGTACTATTTTATAAATTTTCAAATGAACTTGGTATCACAAAATGCTGGTTTATTTTCAACCTTTTGAAAGTTTTTATCTTTTAGTTACACTGTCCTTTAACTGCCCCTGTGTTCACAGCGGCTTGTTTTGCCTTAGGATGGGAGAGTGAGAGCTGGCTGTAATGACTGATCTTATTCCCTCTGTCTTTTACTTCCTCTACCTCAAGTATCTAAACTACTATCAACAATTAAAGGGAATTTGCAGTTCCCTGGATAATGTAAACATTTTTAGTTAGCAATTACAGAGACTATTGGTTCTCCTGACCCTGAAGAAAAATCAGATGCTAAGAACTAATAAATACTGTTTCTAATGCCTTGTGGTATCCTTCCAACTGCTAATTCCCTTTTAAATGTTTATCTGATACTTCCCCGCAATGACGATCTACAAAATATCAGTAGTGTTAGGTGTCAGTGAAGTAAGTGAGGTCTCTCTGTCAAACAAATCATTCTCTCTTAATAAACAAAAGGGACATAATTGTCAGACCTGAGGGAGTGTGACTTCCAACAGAGAGGTGGAGAAGGATTCACTATTTCTGTCTTGGAATCCTTCATGGGTTATTCCAAGTCCTTGTACACATTAGAGTATCTTGCTAGACAAATTACCAGTCAGTGAAAGCAGCTTCAGTGCCTGAAGTAGTAGCTGAACAGGACAAAGGCACTGCATTCAAGCCAGAGATAGGACCCATCTTTCTTGGCATTGTGTCAAAACAGAGTTCTAATTTATTCAGCAATTAATCCCTACCTCCAGCAGAAATCAAACTGCTGCAGCTGAGCATGACCACGGATTATTAGAGCAGACCAGCACACATTTCACATCCGAATACTCACATCCACGCCTTCAGAACTAACAAATTTGTCCAAGTTTCCCTTTGTAGGGCTGCCATTAGCTTGTCAGCAGGCTTTGGAATGTGAATTCCCAAAGCTCCACATGGTCCCATGTGCCACTCTTGGGAGTCTGGAGGCAAAGCTGTGCTTAATATTGACTCCATGGTCCCTTTCGATAGAGATAAATATGCTGCAGAGGGCAGAGTGGAAACCTTTTAGCAGCTGATGAGAGACAGTGCTTATTGAAGCAATTGAAAATATTCCCAGATGGGCACATTCACAGAGCTGCAACATGCACCTGGTAGGACTGAAAGCTGAAGGTGGGAAAACTTCTCTGGTATTAGTAGCCAGGGACTGTGTGACTACAAGGTTTCCCAGTGTGTGGGAGTGAAAGATGTGATGATGGTGATGGACAAAGGACATGTGAGAAATCACCAAACTCTCAAGAAAGGTAAAACTGCTATTATTTTTGAGCTATTCAATGCTCAATGCATAATGCAATGCATTTTTGAGAGTTTGAAAAGAGCTTAAAACTGTTTTTTTGAGGCAGACTCCTCTGAACATCTCAAAATCTGTTATTGCAGAAGTCAATCAATGTTTTATTTGAAATTTAGATTTATTAAGTGGCTTATTGGACTTGAATATACAATATTTTTCCTGACTAGTTGCTGTGATTGGGGTTTTGAGATAGAGTATTTTGACTCACACTAGAGAAATAACCCTCTTATCACAAATTTTTATTTTATATTTTTTTTCTTCAAAACTAAGCAAAACCAGCAGATATTTATTTCAAGGAGGAGGAAAAAAAAAGCAAATGATGAACACATGTGTTATTTAAGGCTTTTATTGTAGGGGGTGTGGGGGAGGAATGGAGCAGAATCTTGGTAAATTGCAAGGACCTTTGGGGAGTTTGAATCTCCATTTCCATAAAGGTAGTTCATTCGGTTGTGCCTGCACTTTTGTTCATATTAAGAACATTTCTAATTACTTACTTTTATCACTACTTCACTGAATTTTAGGATATTTACTTTTAATTGGTTGTTTCAAGGTTTTTAGTCTCATTAGTATGAAAAAACAGTTACTAGGGTGTTACCCATCATCTCTGAGTACATGCACAACAGGTTCTTTCATACAGAACTTGATTTTTAATTTGCTACTTGATCTTGACAAACTTGCTACTCTTCTGGTTTAATATAATTAATTTTTTATCCCATAGTTGCCCATTTATGCAGGTCAAGCTTTCTAGGCCTATTACACAAATTTCAGTTTTAACACATAGACTCATTAGCTCACAGTTTGCACTGAGAGCATGTTGCATCATTGGTGTATTTTCAGATGTTAACCAGATATCACACCGGAATATTGACAGTTATTTACTCATTAAATCCAAAGAAAAGGAGAAGAAGGATCTAGAGATGAAGAGATAGAAAATCTTCTAAGAGTGATTGCTCATATTAACTAAAAATATCTTAGTAAAAGTTTAATCTAGCCAGCTAGTAGGGCATCATATTGAACCCAGTTTGGGCATATTTTTTTCAAGGAGGCAAAATATTTGCAAGAACAATGAATTCAGATTTTGTAAGATGTTGTGGTGGGATGTGGTAGGTTGACCATGGCCGGACATCAGTTTCCCTCCAAGCTGCTCTATTATTCCCCTTCTTAGATGAACAGGGGTCAGAAATAAGATAGGTTCATGGGAGGGCAGGGAGACCAATTACTGGTTGGGGCAGAACAGACTCAGCTGGGGAAAATTAATTGAGTCTTACAGAAGCCACCCAGCAGCATCACTCTGTCTGCCCAGCCCCCTACACCCACATGCTCCCCAGTGCCAAGACCTTGGCATGCAATTGTGATATGTGGGGGAAGGGTTAATAATATAATATGGGGATATTTAGCCTCTTGAAAGGAGGACTGTGGAATGATGTGTCAGAAAATTTCTGTATGTAGTGGCTGCTGCAAAGAAGAAGGGGGTTTTCTGTGCTCTCTCCCCATGGTGGCAGAAACAAGATAAATCTCAAGCAAGAGAGGTTCAGGTGGGATATTTGAGTTTGCCAAGGCCCTCAAATACTAGAATGGAAAGGTATCACTAGAAGATTTTAAGAGCAGGCTGGACAAACTGGCCAGGCATGATAGATAATTGATTATGGCTGAGGTCACAGACACTTCCTAAATGTATGAGACTTCTTTCAACTCTAAGAAACTCTGTTTCTGTCACAACTGATGTTGTGCTGTTTCTTTTCTTGGGATTTCATACATGTCAGGAAAAATTTACCTCAAGAACCTGCCCTGGTTTGGGCTGGGACAGAGTGCCTTTTCTTCTTAGTAGCTGGTATAGTGCTGTGTTTCTTGGATTTGATATGAGAATAATGTTGATAACACAGTGATGTTTTGGTTGTTGCTAAGAAATGTTTATCCTTGGTCAAGGAATTTTCAGTGTCTCATTCTCTGCTAGTGAGGAGCTGCACAGAAAGCTGGCACAGAGTGTAGCCAGGACAGGATGTCCCAAACTGGCCAGAGCGATATTCCACACCGCAGAGCATCACACCCAGTACATGAACTGGGGGAGTTGGCTGGAAGAGGCTGATTACTGTTTGAGGGCACGCTGGGTCAGTGAGTGGTGGGCAGGTGTGTTGTGTATCACTTGTTTCTCTTCGAGTCTGTTGGTCTCTTTATAATTGCAATTTTACCAATATTATTGGCATGTTATTATTAACAACAACTTTTTTTTTTTTTTCAATTATTAAATTGCTCTGATCTTAATCCATAAGGTTTACCTTTCTGATTGTCCTCCCCACAAGGGTGGGGGGAGTGAGTAAGTGGCTGTGTGGTAGTTAATTGCTTAATTTATTCCAGTGAACCTTTAAAACTAGAACTTACTCTATAGGTGTTAAATGCCAACAATTAACCTTACTGACTTGGGTGAAAATAAAACAGGAACATTTCTTAAAGAGAAATTAATATTAATAGAATATTAGCTACAGAATCTAAGTCAAATCACAGCACTGTTTGGCCTCCTAATTAATTTAACTGCCTTACAGTAGGATCATTTTTTTTCCAAGGCTCTTACATCTATTCTAATTCTTATGATAAATCCTCAATTACAATTGTAATTATAAGATAATTTACATTTCACTTAACAAAATCATTTAAGTGCGATCAATGTAAGTATAGGCAATTCAAAAGTTCGAGTAATTATTTAATATGCCAGTGCGTTAAATAAGCATCTGTCTTGATTTGGACAGTATGTCAATTAAAACTTAGCCCAAGTATTACTTAGTAAAAGTAACAACATTGGTTTTAATGCTGTCAGATGTGGTAAGTAAAGGGAGTCAGTTCACCTCTACTTTAAGCTTTCAGAAACCTGAATGGCTAAGGAGTAGGGATACGTGAATGTATGCTCCTTGGACTGAAAATAAAGATACCATCCTGTGCCATGACTGAGGGAAGGAGGGGCAGTGGAAATGAAATCTGTCATCACAAGGTGATTTATTTCTCAGTGGAGCAGGAGACCTTCCTGGCCCACAGAACTGCCATTTAATTTGCACCTGATTGAGCCAGCAAGGATGAAGCCAGCCAAAAATCACTAAAATATGTTTGCATAAGAAGAAAGAACTAAAAAGTGCTTCCAATACTTGAGTGAAAACTTAAAACTACCAGTAATAAGCACTGTTTGTCTATTGCCATGGTAATACAATGACATTCCCGCCTCTGTGCTGTCATTTTCCATTATGGCAACTGTAATGTCACAAATACCCTTTTATTTTGCAGGCAAAATAGAAAAAAGAAAGGGAGTGAAACATGTAGCACTACTGTTCACATGCTTCGATACTAAAGGGATGTGCAAAAATATGCATTGCATTGCATCTTAATTTTGGCTTTGTCAATAAACTGTAAAGCTGTTCTCTATTAAAAAAAAAATTAAATTGGAAAAAAAAATAGTGAAGAACAAGACATCTTGCTCATTCTACCAAAAAAAAAAAAAAAAAAAAGAAAACACTAAGCTTCCTCTTGGCTCCTGTGGCCTATTTGAAATATTGGAATACTAGTTTCCTTGAAAATTCTCAGAAGTGCAGATGCTAGAGGTGGAAAAGACTTACAAGATCACCTAAAGCTCTACCTCACCAGCACAAAAATGTCTCGTGTTGTTGAGGTTTTTTTCCTAGAGAAAGTTATGTTAATAGTTCCCTTTCTTCCTTCCTCAGGTTAGACCTAAAATTAATCTCTAAACCGGTGTTTATTTCCTTGAAGTTGCTATAGAGGACACCTTCTCTCCAAAGCTAAGATGTACTCCAGACCCTTCTTATAAAGATTATTTTCTAATTTCAGTAACTAGATTTGAACAAAACTTCCTCTTTAGAACAGGTAGATTTTGGGGGAGAATTTTTATTTTTTATAGAGAAGCTATATATAAAGACACTTTTATAACTAATCATCACTTTAGCTTTTGTATATAACAGCTGAATTCACTTATGTAAATTAATACAGGTTCACTAAACTCAGTGGATCATTTTGTATCTGCAGCACTGGAATATGCTGGAAACTGCCTGTTTACTAAAAACACTCACTCACTTTTTTTTCCAGTGGGCTTCCAGTATCTTTCAAGTTGCTAGCCTAACAGAAAATGTATGGATGATAGCTAAGGAGGTGATGTTTCTTCTGTTCTCATCCTCAGAAAAAATATCTCATTCCCAAATGTTTTTGTTTGCTGTATGTAAAATGCAGATAATGGTAATCCTTTGTAAAGAGCTTTGAAATCTGTATTTGAAACATGCTGTTCATAGCAATAGCCTGCAGGCTATTACTACTTTCAAACGGACTGCCACCCTGATAGGGTAGAGGAGGTGGTGTTAATCCTCCAGACTGCAGAACAAGGCTTCATTCAGACTTGGCTCCCCCACTCACCAGCCTTTCAGGCATATGCAAAGATCGTCTCTTTTTCTTTGAGGGGGCATGGTCTGAGATACTGAGCAGGGAGAGAGCCAATCTGGTTCTCAGTTTAGTGGTGCTAACAATAAATATTGTGATTGTTTTAAAAATAATTGTACTGACCTTTAAGAGGGCTGCCAGAATCTGGGCTGGGCTTTTTCAATGAATGCATTCAATAAAGGACATTACAAAAAGGTGGCATTTCCTCCCTTCCCACAGCCTAAATATAAACTGATTATACATTAAAGACAAAATAATGTCATTTATCATTAATGCAATCATACAATTACATTGTGCACTTGAAATGAATTTGCCCACTTTTACTGTAATTTTACTGTAATTGCCAAGAATATTCTGGCTCTAAAAATCACTGTCTTTTCTTCTCTTGCTACTGTTTCTGAGGGAGGAATGCAGGGGGTCCTTAAGTCTGAGCAAGATATTGATGGTATTCCATAAGCCTCTGAACAAACAGCAGTGATTCCTTGCTCCATGAGTGTTTACAATTTTATTTGATTATTCTTTTTCAGTGGGAAAATTATTTCATTTGTCTCCGAGTTGAACACATCTGAGATTCCATACTCTTTATAGTCCATTTGGATATCAGAAAAGCTGAAGGAAGAAATAAACATTCACTTGGGTACCCTTTTCTTTTGCCTGTTACTCCCTAAGGACCACATACTACAGTGGCTGCCTGCGAGTTGCTATTTCAGAAGGTTATGATGGATTGAAACAGAATCACTTAGCCTTCCATAGGTTTTCTCTTTTTTTTTTTTTTTTTTTTTGTGACGGGATATAAGGGAGAAATTGTTGTAGAAATTGGTGTTTGAGTCTTTTCTGCTTTTAATATTCCTTTCCTGTGAAGTAGAACTGTGCAGCAGTGCTGCAGAAGGAGGAGGATGGTGCCCAGTAGGCCTAAGGTGAATTCAAAAGTATACGTGAAAGCTTGAAATGTATTCTTCTGCCCTGCCCTGCCATCTCTGTTTTAATTGTGTTCCTTAAATGATTGGAGAATTGGTTACAGATGGAGAGGACTCTCCCACATGCACAGGGGCAGACTGCACACAAGGAAAATGGCGCTGTCTTTCAGTTTTCTAGACTCTCCCTGGAAGCCAGTGGTTCAGGAAAACCTAATGTATGGCAGAAAGGTGGTAGAAGTGGAACGGTATGAAATTCTAGAAAGCAGGGCTTGATTCTTATCCTGCAAATTTGGAAAAGGCTTAAAAAACGTCCTCTGGCCTAGCCAAAATGTAAACTAGCAGTGTACTTTGTTTCTGAGGTCTGGATTCATGCTTTGTGAGAGTTCAACACTTTTGATTGTGCACTATAATTATTGGTCGTAAAACCTGGTGGAAAACAGAAAAGGACTGCTGCTATAAATATCTGTGTCCCTTTCCATGTGCTGAGATGTATTGATAAAATGCAGCCTAGGCTATTTTTTTTTATTTATTCTTGTCTGTGAGTCCTGTGAGTGCTATTCACTTTGTTGTTGGTTAGGTTTTTTATCCCCTTTCTTGTTTCAACTTCTGGCCTGCAGGTTTAGGAAAAGAAGTGCTCCTTATTGAATTTCATACCACAGCGCTTTTCACTTGTGATGTATTTGAGACCAGATTTTCAATTTATGGTCCATATAGGATGTAAGAAAATTATGTGTACAATGGTTGTGTTTAGATAAAAAACACAAGTCCAAAAACACACTCATATACAAACTGGAGCAGAACTGTAAAAAAATTTCTCCTGAAATTTGCAGGGAAAGAAACTGGCTATATGTTGTTTTTATGCTGAACTTACCTTGAAACATAGTTTTCCTTTAATTTTCCTGGGCAGCAGGGCAGTCAGGGTGAAAAGTTGCTTGGTTTTAATACAAAACCACTCTTTTGCTTTAAGATCTGTTTTTGAATTTAAGCATACGGAATCACAACATCTCTCATATTTCTATACCACACTGTCAGGCAAAATTTATCAGAACAGAACAACAGACTTTGTGACTGAGAAGTTTTCCTTCTGCCTCTTGATGCTGTATTTGTTTTTATGAAATTGCATAGAAAGAAAAATTCTTATAGAAAAATGTCCACAGTTTTAATTTTCACCATAGTATGTTCACCGGTGGTAGAGACTTTGGGCTCCAATGTAATCCTGACCTTTTCTCTGAAAGCTGTAAAAGTTTGTAGAGCTTAGAGAAGCAAAATCTCTGTAAGGGTGCTGTAAATCTAAAGTAAAGGGACCGAAAAGAGAAGGTTCCTAAACCTTTATTTTAATATAAAGGGTCACAAAGGATGATCAGAAGGCTGGCACCTCTGATCTTCTCCTATGGAGACAGGCTGAGAGAGCTGGAGTGTTCAGCCTGGAGAAGAGAAGGCTCCAGGGAGACTTCATTGGCACCTTTCAGAAGGTTAAGGGGGCTTATTAAAGAGAGAGAGCAACCTTTTACATGGGCAGATGTTGGTACAACAAAGGGAATGTTTTTAAACTAAAAGAGGGTAGATTCAGGTTAGATATTAGGTAGAAATTCTTTACTGTGAAGGTGGTGAGGCACTGGCACAGGTTGCCCAGAGAAGCTGTGGCTGCCCCATCCTTGGAATTGTTCAAGGTTTGAACAACCTGGTCTAGTGGAAGGTATCCCTGCCCATGGTGGAGGGGTTGAAACGAGACAATCTTTAAGGTTCCTTCCAACCCAAGCATTCTATGAAAAAAACTAAAAGTATGGCTTTTCACTTAGCCCAAATTAATTTGTCATTCTGATCTCATGTGCCGTTTTGTTAAATCAACCAGCAGTTTATTGAGTCAGACATCCTCAGTGTTCTAAATTGTGCCCCATGGAGACCTTATTCAGTTTAGCTTACACTCTCAGTGGAGAGCCAACAGTATTTATTACAAAGTCTGAACAGCAGGATGATCATTTACAGTTTGGGAGAGTCTGGTGTAACCCTTTTACATCTTGAGATAAAAAATACTAGCAAGATATCTACACAGAAACAAAACATCGGTCTTTCTATGGATCTCACGATTTTGTAACAGAATAAATGACATAGGACTGGTTACAAAGAAATTGAAAAAATGTGTAAATTAGCATTGATTTTAATGGGTTTCACCCCAGACTTAGTGTTTAAAATTTGGACTAAGTTTCTGTACATGCATGATGTGCCCACATACACAAAACATTACAAACATTCTTATTTTTTTTAGTGTTTCCTACAGAACTTATTATGCTTTTCAAAAGCAGAATGAAACATGGAAAAATGTTTGCAGAACTGAGAAAATCACTCCCAAGTCTCACACACGTCAATTGATGTAACATGACAGTAGACAGCAGAGATGTTCTTTCCTATTAAGTAAAAGTACAACTTATGTCAATTAAATAATTGACCAGGTGCCTCTAACAAACAGGAATATATCAGGGGAAATGTCATGTCAAGAATATTCAGTTTGAATTAGTAAAAGCTTAGAAACAACTGAGGTAACAGAAAATGTGATGATATTAAAATGAAGTTATTACAGCTTTAGAAAAAAAACTGTAATTGCTCAGATTCAATTTTACATTATCCAGGAGAAGAACAGAAGAGCGTGTACTAATATTTATGAAGAGCTATGAGCACTAAACTGCTAGTCCTAAAATGAAGTGCATTCAGATGTAAGACTTTGCATTAATCAACAATAAGGAGAAGATACAACAGGGACTTCCAGATCACAGCTCAGATTTTCTAAAATGCAATTCCTCTCTTATTCCCTCAGTGCTTCAGGAAGCCATTTCTGAAAGAGAGGTTTGTATTAGGAGGATCACAAATTGCTAAATTTATTTTAAATGTTACAGGCAAAACCTTTATTATAATTTTTAAATAATATATTAAGGAATTGTTCCTTTGTTTTCTGCTAGTTCTTCTGAATCAGCTTCCTATTTACTTTGCTGAATAATTCACATTAATTTTCCAGGAATACAAATATTTAAGAGAATAAGGATACATTGACTTATATTTTCCTCTAAACGGGGTCATAATTTTAAAAATAATTGCAAAAAATCAATTGATTTGAACATGAGGCTATCCCAAGCCTGTTTAGAAATGTGGATTTTAAAATTTTAGATTTTATATCTGCGATCATATTAGCTTATTGATCCTCTATCAGCTGGGATGCTTTGGCTGCCACTCCAAGTATTAAGCACCACTGATTTGGAAGCAAGGTACAAAATGACATTTCAGAAATAGCCTGAAATATTTTCCTTACTCTTTTATCTGAAACAAAACAAACCAAAAAACCCAAAGAAACAAACAAACAAAGAGCGTTGTTTTTGGAAAGATCCTGCAGTACTTACTCTTCTGAAACAGGCCTGGATAGAGTATGGCACAGTCAAATGGCTGGGTCTGACTTACTGAGGCAATTCATGTTCCTACTTATTTCAGCAGCACATTTCTGTTACACATCATTCTGTCTTTAGCTTAACATCTGACGACAACTGGCAACAAGGCAATTAGGAAGAAGCTACTGCTGACTTGAATTATAGATACTCTATCAAATGCAAAAAATGTTATGTTCCGTGTTGAACTGTCCTGTTGCTGCATTGTGCACTCAAAGCCAGGAAATCTCCAAGTTAAGTGGCCTTTGCTCTGCCCTCTGGTGTATATGCATTACAATAGTCTTTAATTACATGATTTCAGCAATTTCTCATATAATAGCATGTCTAAACATCCCATAGTTTTGAATTTTAGCTACAAAACCAAAACGTACTGCAGTACTCCTCTTTTTCCTTCTTCTGTAGAAATTAAGTGGTCACGACATTTCTAATGCTCTAAATACTGTTAAAAAACTTAAGTAGAAAAATATGATTAAAACAAATATTCATAGCAAATACCACATATATATATGTGAAGAAAACCTCTTGTCAGAGTAAATTCTCCTTTTCATATTTATATTCTAGACAGCTTTTATTTAATTTTTAACAAACATGCTTAGGGGAAAAAAGATCTTGTTTTTTTGAAATGTGTCTATATAAAAATGTTGTAATAAAAGCCAGATTTTTAAAATGTTATTACCATTACTTTATTACTGTAATTACTGCATTTCCTAATCTCTATTTTTTTTTTACGTTTTCATATTCAGAACATGCATTAAACAAGGGTAGTGCTACTCTCCTTTTGTGAGGTGGAGAAACAAAGCACAAAGACACAGGTCTCTAAGTGTCTTTAGGACTCACACTGCCTTCTGCAGTGCTGTTGCTGACTCAGCTGGAAGTCAGGAGCACATGAAGAAGCTGCATTCAAGAACTGGACATGGTGGGCACTGGTAGTGGGGAAAGCAGCCCGGGCTGTGCAAGTGGTCAGAGAAAGATCCTCTCTCAGGTGCTAGTCCACAGTGAAGTCACTGCCCCTGGGCCATGCTGAACGGACCATGCTTTGTTCTCCAATAGCTTGTGCACTCCAGGCTGCTGAAGAGCCGCTAGGAGTGCCCACCTTGTCTAGCGGCTTGACCACTTAGCATAGATAAATCTATTTTACCTGACTCAAGCTATTCAAAGCTCAGCAAAATCCTAAACTTTCCTCTCCGTTTGTGGTCAGTTGGTGCCACTGCAGGCATCAGGAGTACAAGGTCAGTTAGTACCACTGCCGCCTCTCTTAGAAATCTCTTGTAGAACCAAATAAATCTCTGGAGATGCACATGTTTTTTTGCACTGTTGGGAAGGAGCCTTAATATCTGCTATAGGTTGGATACTTCACAGCATCTGAAGTTAAACAAGCTCAGTCTGGTTTAAAGAGTCTTGTTGTGGAGTTATGGATGATCAGGATGCAGGAGCAGGGGTGTCTAATCCAGACTGAACCTTACCAATGGGACACTCTTCTTTCATGTGCTGCAAAGTTGAAACAATGAGCATTAAACACTAAAAAACCAGCCTCATCCTTTGTGGCCTACTAAAAATCGCTGGAACTGGAGTTGCACAGTTCAATTCTTGTGCCCTTTTCAATTAAATAAAATATGATTTAGTAACATCCGACTGCATTACCTATAATGCTAACCAGCGTGCTTGACTGAAAGTAACAGTGCATTGGCCAAGTGTGGGAGATTGAGAAGATGGGACTGCATGAATCTTGCCCATAGAGATGCTCAACAGCTATTAAACTTGCATGCAGTAACTAAATTATGAGATACCATTTTAGGGGCTACAATGGAATTTCAATGTTGAATTTCATATTTGCTGTCCTTTAACTGATTGATTCTTTGTTATAGCTGGCAGATACTAAAATAAAAGGCTCAAAGAGTAGAAAGCTTAGGTAGAAATTGGGAGTATGAAGTTGTTCATAATGTTGCTGCAAAATTTTTCATTCCTGAAGTCTTCTTTACAATATATACATTATTAGATGGCTTAATGAGTAGAACAAACTTGATAAAGAAATTTGTATCACAGAAGTGCATCAGAATTCACTAGCAATCAAAGAGGGATAGTTTTAATTCTGTTGTGCTGTAGTATTTTTATGCTACACTTTTCAATTTGATGCCACAAATTGATCTTATTTGAGTACTGGAGTATTCTGCTCTGTTGAGGCAAAATTTCTTGTGCTTGTGATTAAGATTTCCTTGTCTGGTGAAAATGAATTAAAATATACTTAGTGTGCTTACAGCCCTTGAGAATTCTGTTTATTTTACTTTTGCTCTCTGTGCTAATCACAACAGGAAAGTCTAGCTTGTAGTCAATACAGCACATACAATGCTTTTGAATAATGATGAAGTGAAATACAAAACAAAAAAAAGGAAAACTAATTTTACCTCTGGAAACAAAAGGGCATTCTAAAGGGCAAGCTATTATTCTTATCTACTTGTTCTAATTCCAGCATACTTCTGCTAAATTCATTTCCACCTAAGAAACCTTGGTCAATGGTCACATTTCTCCTAAATATAGACAAAGCTCCACCTACTGTACTTCCTAGAGAGTACTGAAAATTTCTTCCAAGCTCAGTTTTGTGTTTACATCTCTTCATAATTCTCTAGCCACATAGATATTAATGATATGTACAAATCAAATGAATCTAGCTCAACTACATATCTATCCCTTTAAAATGGTTTCTTGGTGGAATTTTTAAGCTCTGTTGAGATGGGAATTGCAGAGCCAATACTAAACCCAACAAAAGCAGTTCATTACAAAAAAAAAGATCCTTGGTATCATTTTCATCATTGAGAACTGAAAGAAAGTAGAAAACAAACTTACTTTTGCCATTTTTCTAATGCATCAGGTTCTCATCTACACATGACAACACAAACCCAATATGCCATAAACATGTTGAAGTTTTGTGGCCTTTACAGTTTTCCCAGCCAGAGGTAAGAAAATGAGTTATTTAATCTGTCTGGATCAGACTCATTAAGAAAGACTGTGACCTGCCTTTCTTATTCACAAATGGAGAGCAGGGACCCGATGTCTTGTTTCTCATGGGCTCTTATTTGTGTGGCATATTGTTTTCTCAGAATAATCTCCGCCTTGATTATTTGTGCAATGTCAAGTTCCCTTCCTTCTGATCACATACATTATTACCTATACTTTCGTTGGCTCATTTATACTGGGCAAAATCACCTTTGAACACTACCCAGCTTCTGATTATATAATGTCAAATGGCTTGATACAGAAGGTTTTTGGTGACATACTTGATTTCTTCACTAAGAGGCTCAATAACAGTTTCCTTGAAACTAATTAAGATGTATCTTAATGGCAGGTTTTGCTCTTCAGTTTAGGACAATTAAATATAGTCAGCCATTCAATGTCCAGACCTTCAAATTATACAAAATTATACCTTTCTCTCTGAAAAAGAATGATGTGAATCTTAGACTTTGTTTATTACAAAATAACCAAAGATAGAGGTTGGTACTGAACAAGATAGCAGATAAAGTATCCTAAGAAACTGACCATCACTGGTCTTTTAGAATGTGGGTTAATAATACAGATCAAATCCCTAACAGTGATAGATCTTGACATGCTCTTCCTGCCAATTTATTATGTCAGAAAAACTGGCAACGTATACACCTCTAAACTGAAATTATTAAGCAAAATACCACTTGACTCTTCAGATAACTTGAACACATGCATGCACACATGCATGCCTGTGTCCATTTAACTTAATACACACTTTGAAAATGCCACAGAAAAACCAGTTTTGCTTCCCAAATTTGTGATGAGTGTTAGCCAGATTTGTGGCTTGTTTTATTGGGGTAGATCATGGAGTAAATTATTACTCAGTGTGAGTAAGGATACCAGAAGGAGGCCCTAACTAATTATGTAGATGTATTATGATTAATAAATAATAACCGCAATTATTGAGGAATGGCTTAACCAGTAAGGTCTTCAATAAATCTTTAATAGTTAAAATACATGATAAACAAAACCAGATGGCAATATAGCATATTGCCAAGTCCCAGTTGTGCAGCACAGGGTATACAGCCTTATTAGCTTTGAAAGCTCAGATGAAACGTATCTCAAATGTAAAGAAAACGTAATTGGAATGTATTTTCATTCTTTGTGACTTTGTCTGACTAAGTAGAGCCCACACACCTCTAGAGTAGAAGTGGCTATTTTGTGTCATTGATTGGTTTATTGAAATTATCCATAAGCTTTACATAAGTTACTTTATTTCATTTGAATGCTAGATTCAGAATAAAACTCAATAGCAGAATAGGGATGACTATCACTTATGGTTCTACTGAACCTTTTAATAGCACATATCTTTTAGATGAAGTCCATAGCTATCCTACTACTTACTGCTCCTGTAAAATGAGATTTGGGACATTTTCAAATGAGATGCAAATGACCAATACTTGGATCAACTTCTTGGGTCTCTAGGTAGTTGTACTTAAAGTTGTGATCCATAAATGACTGAAATTAGTAGGTGACTTTCCATTGACCAAATGGCTTTGAGGTTGCCTTTATCCCTGGAGTGTCCTGTGATCATGACATGGCTGTTCACTGACAGCTGAAGAGCTGCTTAGCAGCAGGGTTCTCAATGTCCTTTCTAAGTTAACTTAATTAACTCCTTCTCCAGGACATTATTTTCCATTTGTTGTGTTAGGTTCTGCCCATCATTTCTGTCAGTTATAAGGTTGGCATTTAATCTGTGAAAGTAATGTTTGACCTTTATGATAAAGGAATAAGAAAGGATTCAGTTTTATTCTGAGTATTACCTGTCTTTTCCATGTCACTGAAAATAGACTCAGACTTTTCCTTTTGAGGCAGCAAATCATTAGAACACATATGATTCAAAGAATATATATGCATGGACACAACATCAATAGCCCAGTGACTAGGGCCCTAGGCCCAGATTTTAGTCTAACTACTGATTCACCTAACCTAGATTTTGCCTTTGCTTTTAAGAAAATAGGAAAGGGGTATGCTTAACTTAAATTTAATTTTAGTCAAGATCTGAATAAAACCAAGACAGTCTGTAATTATGAGTCAAAAACTTTGTGGTATAGGCTGGCCTTGCTTCCTGCTAGCCAGCTCACAAATAATAGAGCTTTTGATATTTATAATTGAAAAATTTATCTTTCCGGCAAAAAAGAGGAATGGAGCAACTCGACTCTGCTCTGTTAACCTCAGCAAATTCAAGGAACTTGATGTGACTCCAGCCAAAGCACTTAAAGACTTCTGAAGGAAGTAGCTGCTCTCGCTTCAACCACTCAGACTTCCTAAACTGGGAGGCTTTAAAACTGGGGAAGAAGGAATAACATTCTCCCTTTCTCCTTGTTTCCCAGCCAATTCTCTTGCTTGCACCCATTTTAGCAATTAGATCCAGCTGCACTTTGGTGTTTCTTTTAGGGCTAATGCCCCTCATCTCAAGGGAAAGCCAGATCTTTTCTTAACAACAACAGACTGTTTTTCATCCTTTTGTTCTCTTATTTTACCTTTCTTGCATTGGTAGTCTTGGATGAAATCCTGTCCTTCTCTCCAGGTGAAGATCAGAACCTATTCTCTTCACCTAAACCTATATGAGCAAACTCTAAACAGGCCAGGGCCAAAAAAAAATCACTTAACTCATGGTAGTGTTTAAGTCTTTCCTGTTGTGCTTTTGTTTTGGGCTAACTGGCATCTTTCTAAACAGCTCTGAGGTTTGGCTTGGGAGCAAGTACAGGCAGAGGACCATTTCTAAAAATCAGCTTTTGTGGGGCCTCTGTTTAAAAATACAAGCACAAACTGTTTTGGTCTGCAGGTCTGCCCTGCTGGAGAATGGTTGCAAATATGTTCAGCTTCCTGACATGGATTGACATGGTGAGGACATAAACTTCGTTCTGCTTTTGTAAGTAAAGACAAAAATACTTCCACACATAGTACTTTTAGGAGCTTAACAGAAATACATTAAAGATGATTAAAGAAGCACTTATTTATGAAGCTGTTTGTAGTTACATAAATATCCCAGTTAGAGGCCACAAATTACTGGATTTATATAACAGTATGGATTAATATTGCTATGCAGAGAGAGCATAGCATTGTTATAGAACAAAAAAGGGAACATATTCAGTGACAATAAAAAAGACTATAAAAATAAGCCTGATAGAAAATAGCTATTTGTATGGCATAAAATTAGCCCATGGAACTCATTGTCAGAAGTTTAATTAAGACATTTTGCTCAGTACAATTCAAACATGATTAGGATTTATATGAATAAATAACTAAATGGAACTAGGCTACCTTGGTTAAAATGCTGCTTTAAACCATTACAGAGTTAATAAGTAAGTTTATAAATAGTCCCTAAGGGCTTCTTACATCTTGTGCTACTGAATGTTTGCAGCTGATATGAGCATGAAGTGCCTTAGAAAAAGATGTGAATTCCCAAACTAAAAAAAAGTCAGACAAACAACAGAATATTTTTTTGGATCTCTTAATCTTAGTTCTTAACAGTAGCAAAAGGATATAACTATTTTTGTACTGTCTTGTGGAAAACTGGGGGAGGCATGAAAATGCTTAATTCTGTTTACCTTTGAGTTTCAGACAGAGTGCGAGAGAGGTGAAGAAGAATGAAATGGGAAAAGGATGATGTCCAAATGCAAATCCTCAGAGATTTGAGTTTCTTTGAAAATAATTTACTGAATCACTAAATGCAGGGATTAAGTATTGAACACTAAGTACTATATACCAAAATTGAGTTAATTGAAATATAAAATTATTTACATTTCCTTCCTAGTGAGAAATGAATATATTTTTATTCAGTATTTGCTATGTATTTATTATGATCTGAAGAAATTTTTTTCAAGGCAGAACTTTTTAGTATGATTAGTGGTACTCTATTCTTTTTGCCAGCTTCCTAACCAAATGCAAAAAAAAAAAAAAATCTGAATTAACTGAGACTGGAAGGCAATTTCTTTTCAGCAACTAGAAGTCTGGATAAATGTTTGACTAATAGAATTAAAAAGAGTACAGAACAGATGGAAAATGACAGAAAATACATCTTCCCTTCTTTCTTAACTTATTTTTAATGTAATTTTCCAACTATCTGCGTTATCTTTTCCTTTTCTATATCTAATTTTTCTCCTCCTTTTTTCATTTTCCTCCTTTTATTTTTTCTGTCACAACCCATTTTTATGCTCACTGGTCCTCTCATACCTAACCCTTGCTCCTCTTACTCCCAGTCCGAATTTCTCTCTCTTTCTCTCATTTTTTTAACACTTCCCGTTTCCCTCATGAAGAAAAAATATTTCTCTGTGGCTCCAAAATTTTCTTACTTGGGGAGGTGACAGTCATGTATTGCAAGCAGGACTGACCTTAGCAACTGACGTTTCTTCTCAGTAATTCCAGACAGACTAATTGGACACAGTGAGATCCTTATGGGTTAAGAGAGAAGGTGGCATCTCAGTCCACTAAATGGATTTCAATTTGCAGAACAGATGGCAGGTACAAGTAGGCTCTCTCACTTCCATTTATGAGGCCCTGTGTGGAAATATGTGGAAATTTTTCTTGTGCTGCTTAGAAAAACATTAAAATCTTCTTGAGTGAAATGGCAGAGTAATAAAATGCTGCCCAATACATGTATTATTTCTTCTCTGTAAAACATTTATCATTATAATTCCTAAGAGATGATAAAATTGCAGTTCAAGCACACAGAATCAAACAACAAATACTAATCTTACAATTAAAATGGATTATAAATGTATTCAGAGAAGTGCTCTAGAAAGGTAATTCATTCTGTAACAACTGGATTTAAATGGTCAGTATTTGTCTGAGATTTTGACAAACTACGCTGCATTTTACTAATGATGCTCATCAATTTATACATTTGCAACCATGCCTGCACCACGTAATTTTAGAAACAGCAGCAAGAAACTGAAAACACAGGTAGATGTATTCATTCCTGCTGCCAATGCATTCTTTGCATTACATTGTGACTTTATGGAAGACATTCTGTTTTCTGAGAGCAGTTTGTTGTCACTGTATGACCTAAGATGAAATCTATTAGTCTTATTGTCCCCACTATGGAGCTTTTGTAATGCTGACTATAGAATAATCCTTTCTGGTAGGAGTTGAGAATTTTATAAGAATGCAAAGTGTTGTCAAAACCATTTGTATACAATTTCAGAATGTTTAGAATGGGAAAAAATGCCAAAAAAAATTAAATATGGGATTCCATATTTTGGCATTAAATCATTTAAAAAGAAAATGTGTATTTTTATTGTCAAATTTCTCCCTGTTTAGAATAAGAATGAAATGACTTCTCAAAACTTGATCTTTATGAAATTAAACAAACCCCAAGAAGTAGGTGTTTATTTCATAAGAAGCTATCCTACCACTTTATCATATCAGTTGTCAATGTTAATATCAAACTTTTCATGAGTTTTGCATAAATTGTCCTAGGTGTGCAAAATACTGTATAAAAAAATTCATAAACACAGTCTCTGCCCCAAATGGTTTATCTTCTAGTCATGACACAGCATGCCTAAAACTGGGAAGGATGATACAGAATGTAATTCTAAACCAGAATATTATAAGTACCTTTTTAATAATTTTTATTTAAAAAACCTGTAGCATAAATGAGGGAATTGATGGAGAGATATGAGGAACAGATTTTTGAGAATTCCAGATGTGGGAGCAGAGTGGATGGTGGGCAGAGCCACTAAGCAAGTTTGGCAGGATTTGTAATGTCAAGGTGCTGCCATTATTTCCTGCAGGCTGGAGTGTATTCCTTAACATGCTCTCCTGAAACTGAAGGAGTCCTGAAACTCCCTTTTCTGTATAGCATTTGATTTTTCAGCTGCATCTTGATGGCCATCAAAGTTAAGAGTGGCTTGAAGTAAAATCTAATATCACACACACACACACACACACACACACACACATGTGCAACACACACACACTAGTTGTAAAAAGCAATATAGAGGCACAAATGTGTCTGCCATGGAACCATCCAGAACAGTCTCTGTGTTTCAGTGTCTTTTATCTTCCACAGTGCTTCCACATTAGTCCTGTTTTCAAGGTCACTGTGACATTTTTATAGCTGTCGCTCAAACAAATAACACAGAAACTAGCTGTGGTTGCAACAGCTATGGTAGCAATTCAGCTACTTAAAAGAGCTAAAATAACCAGAAAGTTCAATTGGTGAATTTATCTTGTGATTCAGACATCATTTGTAGATAATGTTTCCTGGAATTGATGCATATCTGTGTATGTGCTGAATCCAGGAGAGACCTTTTATGTTGAGTAAGAGGGCAATCAACTACACACTTCTCTTTCTCTATCTGATCTGTTATCTCAGACACTAAGTTAAGAGTTGGGAATTTTTTGAGAGGTAAATTTTAAAATGTGAAACATCCTGGGGAAAAAAACAAGTTGTTTTTCTCATTAATTTACTTTCTGAAATCTTATGAATTAAATAGCTGACATTCCATGGCTTGTCATTCATGAGACTTCAGTTAGTAAGGATTTTTCCCTGTGGTTTTACTCAGTGAAAGGTTTCTACATGAGTAGTATTTAGTCACATGTAGATGTGCACATCATTAATAAACCTCAGTACCTTAGTTCCCAAAGCTGATCCAACACTTCACTGAAGCCAGTCAGTCCAGGGGCTAAATGATGAAAAACTGCACATGCCACAAATACTATCATGACACTATTTTAGATTCCCTTTATACTACTGTGAATGACTTAATGAAGTGCAAAGAGAGAGGGGATCATTAACGAAATGGGAAATAGGTTTCCCCACCTGTAAAATGGGGATAATCATTCTTACTTTTCCTGGAGAGTATTAATAGCAGCTAGAAAAATGTGCTCTGGTTTTGTAATTATTACTGCTAGAAGACAAGCAAAATGAAATGATTTATGATATGCTTTTAAATGGATGCCCAGACTATGGAACAAATACTTTTTAGGGCTGTCTGAGCATAGTTTGCACATTAATTAACTGGATTAGGATCTAATTTAATTAAATTCTCTTTGTATGGAAAAAGTCTTTTGGATGAATAATACTCTATTCATTTCTTTTTGGTGATTTTTATTTAGTGGTTAAACAAAACTAAAGAGAGGAATAGTGAATTCAAAGTAAGACTGCTTGTGGGAGGAATACATAAAGTTAAATTAAATTGGCCTCTGGACCAATTCAAGCTGTAAAAATAAGGTCATCTAGATCTGTTACCTAGGTGTTGTCTGAACTGTTATTTATGTGCATATACCCATTGAGAAAATGGAGTGGACTCCTGTTATGATCCAATTATTAAGGTTCTTTGGAAATAGCTCTACCCAAATTAAGGTGCAAACGAGACCATATGCCAATCAATAGTATGGGTTTTATTTGATAGTAAATATGAGAGAGAGAGAGAGAAGAAAAGAGAGAAAAGGAGAAGTAGGAAAAGAGGTGGGGGGGACAGAAAGAGAGTGGCAGAGACAGAATAAAAGAATATCACCATCCATGGATCCTAGCGATGTCAGTTGATCCTCTCCAGCTGGTCTTCTTGGTGGTGATGGTCCCCCGAAAAGCACAGAATGCCATGGGTTAATATATGCTCAGGCCAGGTGGCAATATCCAGGCATGTCCCCCCGGGGGAGGAGGCAGTCTCTTGCAGCAGACTCTGCTTGCTTCACTTGCCGTCCTGTGGTGCAAGGCCTCTGGGGAGCACTTTGGGGGGTCTTCGATGGATTATGACACCCCTCAGCTGCCTCTCATGAGAATGTTCTGTGGATGTGGCCTGTGGGGTTGGGGGTTCCACAGCTGGGCCAGTTTGTGTAACGGAGGATGGGTGTTTATTGCCTCTGACCAGAGGTTACGCCACACACCCGAAAACCTCCTCCTCCCTCCCTCAGTTGGGGGGGAAGTCTGTGTAAACCTGGCTTCTGCAGGCTGTGGTCTCCCCACACTCAGCCAGAGATGATTCTCAGTGCAGCTGGTGGCTTTGGTCTTTTGTGGATGTGTTCCTTTCCTTCAGCTTGACATGACTGAACAATAGGTTTCCCTTTATCTAATCTCAGCAGTTTGACTTCATGTCCCAGTCAGGTATCTTCACCAAGGCTCCTTTGGTTGTAGTTTCTTTATACAGTTTTTGTTATGAGAAAAACTTATATTAATGTTTGAGGCATGAACTATTTCAGTCTCTGACAACTCCTCAGTCTAGGTTACTGTCATAAACACTCAGTTGTTAAAATAAGGAAGATTTTGAGCAGAATGAACACCTTAATTTCAGTAAATTGTAGAGAATTGTTCACATGCTGGGAAAAGCTATGCATCAATCTTTATGTAATAAAATTGTATTGGTCTACCTTGATCATGCAAAGAATGCAGTGTCTTTTTGGCCTGTGCTTCAACACAACTCTGGCCTTGGAATCTGTTTGATCATGGTAACTTGATAGTACGCCCAAAAAATTAACTCCCCTGAGAAGCAGAAGGTCTCATGTAGTTCAGATGTGGCCGCATCCCCTTGGACACCAGGTGCTCTGAGCAAAGTTGTGGGTCACTTCTGCATTAGGCAACCCCACATCTGCCTAACTTTCAACTCTCACCTGTAGTGATGTTCAGTTTAGGTGTGCTCTGAAGTGTTTCATGACCAAAAAGTATGCAGTGCTACTGCTCACGTTCATCATGTTATTTACCATGTGTTGTTTACAACCTACTGGTAAACAGACAACCCAGGCATTTCACAGGGTCTTAAAGGCTCTCCCAAAACATCTAAAACTGCTCTCTGGTTTCTCTGTTCCTCTCTAATATTTGAAGTGCCTTATGAACAAAACAAGGTGTGAATCTTCATTTTTCCAGACTGCAGTAGTCTTTGAAGTGTTCACATTCTCCTTTGAAATGTGTAAGGTCCCTCCTCCACTGACTTCCCCTGCAGCTAAAAATACTCTGCGTCTTTAGAGCCCAAAGACCTTATAGTCGTAGGACCTGCTTATTCACTGTTTTATCTCAGCTCAGCCATTTAGATAGCTTTAAAAGGTCTTATATATGTATAAATCTGTGTGTATACATATGTATATATGCAGTCATAGGAGTAAGAGGTTCTTTATTGCTTTCTTAATTGCTTTGGGAACAATAATTTTTAATTGGTTTTTATTTTGGACTCACCCAGAAAATAAAATGATAATGTTACGCATGTGAGCTAAAGAATTACAGGAGCATTTGGAAGAGCTGTTTTTGCCATAGAAGACCTGTGATTTACAGTGTTCTAATCAGAAAGTGCATTTTCAAATTATAGAAGGCTTTAGGGGCAGATGGGAGGGATTGAAATAAAAACGAAGCTGCAAAAATACAATGTTTTACTTAGTTCAGGTAATTTCCCTGTGTGTTTGAAATATATTGCAGTGTTCAAATCCAAATAGCATTTGTGAATGTTATCATGTATTAATTCACCTCATACATGTTTGCATAATTATATTTACCAGCTTAATAATAAATTAAATTTGGAGCAATCTAATGATTAAAATATACTTCCTAGAAATCACTGTTCATTAAGCTTAGTAAATATTCTGGCTGTGCCAACTTCAACTGATTAACTAGTCACCCGTATCACAGGAGAAAGAACTTTTATTTGAAACTGCTTATAGTATACTCAGCCCATGGCATACTAACCATTGACCCCTAAGAGATGCCCAAAGTAATGTCTTAAAAAGGCATGAATAATGATGAAATCACCTAGTTATAAGTAGAGATATTGCCCCTGTTTTATGTAAAAATACAATACTTTGAATATTATAATTTGTGCTACAGTGCTCTTTTACTGTGTGTTTTCATTTATAGAAAACCGGGTGTGGCTGCGTTTGCCATCTGATAGTCATACTGACTTAAGTGGAAACTCTGAAATTATGTAGTAGAGGTAAGAGGAGCAGGGTAACAGGGAATCTTTGTAAGGAGGAATACCTTTGTAAGGAAGAATACAGAGTACCATGCAGGCACTTCTGTATGGCTGGGGGACCCTGCTGTAAGCACAATGACCTGGTTCCAGGCTATTCTCATGAAAGATTGGACTTCCCTCTGGTTAGAATCCATGGGAATGTGATGTCCTGGAGAACCTAGGGACTCTGGCCTAAAGAGGACCTGCTTGGACCTCGTCTTCTGAAGAATCTTGTGCCCAAAGCAAGAAAGAAGAGTCCTCCAGCAGGCCTGGCACTGTGCAGTGGTCAGAGTGACTGGGTGCAATGACCTGCTGTGGGAGCCTTCTGCTTTGAGAAGTCTCAAAGGCCACATCTGTATTAGCAAATGAAGCTTAGTTGAGACCAGCCCTGCATATGGTGGCCAAGGCGAGAGGAAAGCCTTCATTCTTGGAGCTAAACACCTCCATGGTGCCACCTGGAAACCAGGCTCTGGGAAAGTTCTGCCTCTTGAACTGTGCAGAGGAGCTATGTGGGAAATTGTTAGCTGGCAAAGAAGTAGTATGCCAAGGACATTTATTAGTATTTATTTGCAATTTATTAGTACATGTAGTTGTGTCCCTCTGACTGGGAAATGATGTGGGCTTTAGATGAGATGACTAGCATAGGCGGAGTTTGCTTTCTTAGCAAAGGTGCTGCTTCCTAGGAGCTGCTAAGTAGAGAAATGGAGGTGCTTTTGCTCATTTTATGTACCTGCAGCTCAAATACAAAGTAGACCATGGATATGTCTAATTAAGCTTTTGTAAACACTGTCATTTGTGGGACTGTTTTCTGAGAACATAATTCACTTTTGATTCAAAAGCAATGCAGCCATACTTACTGAGCCAGTGGATCCAAGTCAATAAATGCTGGTTATTGGGAGAAATATGTATAAAACATGGTTGAGGTAAAGAGCTTTATTGAAATGTGTTGATCTGATGCTCATGGCAAAATTTTAGTCCCTCTGAAGCCATTTTAACTCCAGTGGAAATGGGGTTTGGCCCTGCCTCAACTTACTGTAATTAAACCCTAATCTTCTATTGAAAGTGGTTAAAGAAAGGCTTTTATGTAAAGTGCTTTTTTTTTTTTTTTGGTTTTTTTTTGTTTTTTTTTGGTTTTTTTTGTAACTGTAGTTTATTGCTGTGAGGGTTTGCAATTTAATTTAATCATGAGCTACCTCAACCCTTTCTGAAATAGCAGCTGCAGTTTAGCTCTGGGATCCCTGCAGACAAGGCTCCCAGGAGAAAAGGCCTGAAATATCTTGAGGAATGATTAAAAGCTTCAGTAATGTTCCATTAAACCTTGCTTTTAAAATAAATGGACACTTCATTGCTGTAAGACATTTTACCTGTAGACATTCATTTGGTGTCTCATGTTTTTAAATGAATTTGCCCCCATATTGCAGTCAAACCTCAAGATATTACAGGAAAGAAGGATTAAGCAGAAATACCTATAATGACTGGTAGATTAGTAATGATAAGCAGAATGACTCAAGCTCAAATTTTAATTTCATGTGATGCTTGATGTGGTTTCAGGATGTTATTGTTGCTGCTGTTCGTAGTATCAATTCATTAAAATAAGTAAATGTGGCCTGGAAACTAAAAAGATCCCACCTATGTCTTTCAGAGATGGTCAGATTAAAGTATGTGGTTTTTTTAATAAGCACAAATGGATATGTGCTAAATGTTTTAATGGAAACCTGAAACCACAAACCTTTTTCCTGCCTGTATGTATTATAAGCAAACTAGAAGTTAGAATATAGTTAAAACTCTCACATCTTTTTTTCTAACTTGATTGCCACTTTAAATTAATATAAGACTTTGACCTCAGGAATAAATCTGCTACAGTAACACACAATTTCATCAATATTTGTGATAATTATATCATTGTGTACCTGTATAAGAAGGGGTGGGAGCTCTACTCCACAAAATGTAAAAGAATGTTTGTTTAGCATATTTAGTAGTATGGAAAATAAGTAAGTTATTTCCATAAGTTTTGGAAAATAAATTCCACTTCAACTGTTGCTCTGAAGCTTTGGGCTTATGTGATCCTGACACTGAGAAACAGATGATTGAAATCACAACAGAAATTTTGCAGATTATTGTAGTGTACACATGTATTAATGACTGTGTAGGCTCTCTTTACAAAGGCGTGTATGTTTGAGCCACTCAGGCAATATTCAGGAGTAATTTTTTTTCCTCTCTCTATATTGATGTTTCCATGGTCAATGATCAGTTATTTTTAAAGTTTCATGTAAATTGTTTTGGAAAATGTGGAAGACATTTTTATTTCTGAAAGCAGTTGAAGTTCTGTGGCTGCTTTAATTTCTTTAGAAATTATTTCCAAAATCTTACCAAGTATTCCAAAAAATCCTGTCCTCATTGTGGCAATTTTATGCCTGTCAACCATTGACTTGTGGTTCCAGTGAGAAGAAATAGCTGCAGAAAGCAGGGGTCATGGACAGAGAGGTGATCTCAGATTCTAAAGGTCAGTCCTATGAGAGAGTCCAATTAACCGGGATGGAACCATGTATTTGCCTATTTTTAACGGGGAATCAGTGCAGAGATTGGAGCCATGCTGTGATATTCTCATGGTGCCTCAGCTGGTGGGCAGTTGCACTTGCATCAGGTGGAGGTCTCTCTGAAACACACGATTTCTTTCTTTGCTTACATGTTGCAGTAATTCAGCACAAGAATCAAGTGTCTGGCTATTTGCATCAGTCAAACTGCTTCTAAAACTGACCAGCAAAAAGCTCTTGTCAGCTCACAAATGGGAAACAGCCATGTGTTTGGATATCCAGTTACAAAGGGATGTGAGAAGGTTTTAGGAGAAGGTCTTAATAGAAAGGGGCATTGTGCAGGATGAAGTTGGAACAAGGAGTTTTCCACTTTCTTTATTCCCTTTGCTGTTCCATCTGCTGACCCCTGCTAGGCACTTAGCAACCTGAGAGATGGCTCTGCTTGTATATGATAAGAAAGCTGCTGTCCACAGGTGGATATGGACGCTCAGTGATAAGAGAAAAAAGTATTGTTGCTAGTTAAGAAGAACCTGCCTCTAGATATGTCGTGAAAGTTCAGAGATGAATAACTAATCTGAGAAAATCTTAATAGAATAGCTGATGGACTGTGCCAGGGCTCTGTGGGTAGATGCTGTATCCAAAATTTCACACATATCTACACTGATTTGTATCTTTACCTTTATCTTTATCCTTATCTTTATTTATATTTTTGATTTAAACCAGGGATGTAAAAGGGACTCACAGTAACCTTTCCAAAGTCAGTCTTTCATTTGGCCTTTCTTTTTCCTATGTTTTTCATTTCTCCTAAAACTAAGACAAAATGTAGGAAGTGGAAATATTTATGAGAGCCATTTAGAAATATAAAAGAATTCAGCTGAAATGAGTTGTGATTGAATAGTCTTCACAATTGTTGTAGCAGGGAAACTTAATATAGGGTTGCCATGGAGACTGGTTCTTTGGCCACTGGTCTAACACATTAAAGCCTTTTAGTTCAGCAATATGCTATTTGCAGATGATGCCATACATGATATTAACAAGTGGTTTGCCTCCATTAAGAGGAAGATAGCTTGAAAATTTCTACACTTCTCATTAAAACAGAAATATTCAAAACTTCTTGAAATTATTTGAATAATCAGTGATGTGCATGATATCAGTTCATAAAAATGCCATGTTCATATAGGAGCAAAACATATTTATTGCATCCAAACTTGGGGAGACACCCCAGTCAGAGCTATTGAAATATGAGTTTGAATGGAGGCCATCAAGGCAGAAGAGGCAAACCAACTTCTTCCAAGTACATGCTTTACTCAGTTTTGCAGGGAGGTTACCTTTTCTCCCATTAGCCTTTTTCAAAGTAAATCTCTTGAATGCAGGGGTGTTTCGGCTACCAGACTTGTGCTGCACCATGAAGACACCAATTCCCTTCCCCTTAAAAGATTTACATTTATTACTGTTTAATGAAATCTTGTTTTTGTAAATGGCATGCTGTATTTTTACCATGTGGCCATCGCACAGAGTTCTGCAGAGTACATTTAATGGAATAAATGGAAGCACAGACACTAAACAGAATGCAGAAACTCAAGCAGAGGTAAACCAGTAAACAGCAGTGCCTCTAATGAATTTCCTAACTAACTGACCCATTTTACAAACTGATAACATAGACAGAGCCTTAGCTTTAAAGGCCCTTGACCAAGAAATACAAAATGAGAGACAGATCTTTAGCTATCAAAACCCATTCTGGTCAGCGAAGAGCCTGGGGCACTCCCTGTAATGGCCTGTTTGCAGGCTAAGTCAATGTTTCATTCCTGCAGTCCAGCTGGACTGGAATGCTAAAATACTGAGTTCCTCAGCCCCCACTGCTGTGTCAAATAGAGCCTGAAAAACATTGGGATCCTATAATTTTGGCAGAGATCTAGCTTTCTGGGAAGCAACTGCCAGGCACAGAGGTGACCCAGAGAGGCCAGAGGCTGGATCAGGACACACTGTTGTCACACTGTGCCATCATTTCACTGCTATCTTGTACTGGCTGTTTCTGCCAGAGTGCAACAGCATGCACACATCACACATAGCTTGTAATTTTTTTGTGTAACATCCATGCTTGTTTGTAATTTTTTAGGAAGGATGATTTACCCTCCTTGCAGAAGTCAGGTCTCCGAATGTTACTCATTCTTGTGATATTTTTAGAAATGTCCTGTGGTTCCTGGCAGAGATTTTGTGTCCAAGAGTTTGGGAAAACATGTCTGTATCAGTATGAAATTTATGTATATTCCAGTATCCACAGACCTTGCTACGGTTACAGGACAAAATTCATAATGCAGTAAATGATCCAGCTAAATGCTCTGGTTTGACCAGCTTATTAAGGTTGTGTTTGGCACAAGTAGTCTGTGGATTAAGGATGTATAGCAATGCCTTTGGAACTTCTCTTTGGAGAAGGACATCATTTTCCCTCTCTGTGAGAAATGTGGATCACCTCACCCTTCTTCCCACTATGCAGTGTGCCCTATACAAGGGCCCCATTTTAGTTTCTGTTTTTTTTCTGTTTTTCTGCAGTTCCTTTAAAACTCAGCAAAATGTATAGATAAATCAAAATGTTCATTTTAATCTGTCCTACATTGCACTGATTAATAGAACTAGTTGATACATTTTCAGTTTGTCAGAATATGTAATTTTGCTGAAGTAAAACAAGAGTGTGAGTCTGAGACTGCCCTGCATGAGAATTAACAAATTAATAATATGAGACACCCGTACGCAAATCTAGAAGTTAGGAGTGATATGGGATGTCAAATTCTGATACAAAATAAACATTGCATCTACGGATGATTTTTAATAAATGTGAAAAATAGAATTTTTCCAAAAAAATTTTTCTTCTTACTTCTGTCTGTTTTTGAAGAAAGTAAAACTTTCAAAATCTTTAAATCTGGGGAAAACCCCCACAGCTTTCACATTCAACTCCTCTCTAGTAATCAGTCATGAATTCCTTTGCCATACTAATTATTATTCTTCTGGTCGCATGAACTTTCTTTGGAATTCTCAGAAATTTTATTTTAAATTCCCTAATAGAAACATAATTAATGTCTACAGGGATATATTCCCAGTAAGGAAAATATGCTGCTACTCTGGGCTTTAAATGGGGCCTCAAAATGTGGAAAGGGACAATTTTTTTCAATGACTCTTGCTCCTAAAAAATTTCCAGAAAAATGGTCTGTTACTGCTATTGTGAGACAAAAATAGCAAAAAATTAACACTTTTCCTCTGATACCTTGGTTCTTGTCTGAAGTCTTCGACTCTAATAAAGGTGTTACACTCATACTCAGTTAAATATTACTGCATTAGACACAATTTCTTAAAAAGAGATAACATTTTTTATTTGTTGGCCTACTGGATCAGTAGCAGTACAAAGATTTTAGCAACATGTGACGATAAATGAAGTTTGTGGCTGTAATTTTGCATGAGGTGATTGGAAAAGATGCCTGGATGGTGGGCAGGCAAGGTGAGAGTAAGATTGAAAGCAATGTGTTGCTGGTCCTGGAGAAGGATGGGGAGGCTCAGCCGCTACTGCAGAATTGTCCCAGACATTCTCAGGGCCTCAGGGGAGAAAAGATTTTGTCTTTTTGCTGAACGCATGCGAACAGCAAAGGGAACTTCTGCTTCCCAGTGTTGCCCCAATGAACAGCTGAAAAAGAGGGTGGGCTTTAAAACTGGTAATTAACTCTGGCTGCTCCTTATACAGCATTTACTGCTGCCAATAGCTATGACAGCCAGGAGGGACAGTTCTGGTATCTTAATCAAAGTGATGTGACACAAACACCCAGCCCTTTGGGTATTTGGGCCCAGTCCTGCAGATTGCTGTGCACTTCCTTGGAAGCACTCAGGCCTTCCCTGACAGCAGATGTCAATGACAGTCAGAACAGGAGGACCTCAGGAACAAAAAGGACCTTAGTAGTCCCAGGAGGTGCTGAATATCCGGCTGCATGGCCACCTCTGTCTTCAGGCCCAAGGGAGTATTGAACAGTTCAAACTGCTGCAGGGAAGAACAAAACCTTCAGGTGGAGTAGAAGAAATTATTCATCTGCGTAGGAACAAGGACAACCTTGAATGATTAAGAACCATGTGAGAGATATTAATAATCACATGACTGAGCATAGTGTGCAATACAATACATAATTCATGAACTCACAGAAAAGAATGATTCACATCGCCTTGAAAATTAATTAAGAAAGATGCCTGGTAAAGCTAAGGATTCACCAAGGTCCATAATTCTGAAAAAGAATGAAAACAAGCCTGTGTTTGTTTTCTACTAAAGAATTACAAAATTCTGATATAAAAGCGAATGAAACACAATGTTTCAAATAACTATCATTCTTCTATCATCAGAAATACAGTTTCGAAAGAAAAAAATGTTTCCAAAAAGTCTTACATAAACATCAAGAGAAATAATACAGCTGTAAAGCAATACAGAAATCAGACAAGAAAAATTCACCAAATTTTTGTGAAATAAAACTTAGAATTTTTGTTTTTAAAAAGGAGCAGCAGAGTTTCTGTTTCCTGTCAGGAATGGTTGGCTAGTGCTGTGTTCTTTGTACTGAATTGCTTTGCCACTTCTCTGAAAGGCAGGAAACTTGTTTCCTTAACAGTTTATAAAACAATACTGGAAAATTTGCGATTGTAGTTACTGGTGGCTGAGGTCAGCAGTGTGAAAAGCTAAACTCGTGAGGTGTTGGAAGCATTTTGCAATTCACTTGCCCCAACAAAATTAATCTGAGAAAAATCTCTCTAGGTACTGAATGAAATGCCTAATTCCGAAGTGTAAGGGTTAAACTCCACCATTTTTATTATTAGCTAAAACATTTCTTGTGTCTTGAATTTCAGTGTAACACACACACACCGTTTCAGAAAGCAAAATATACCAGGGCAATTCCACGGCATTTGCCAGGGCTATGCAAAAGAGAATTGGGCAGAGCAATCCAAACCACCCAGTCCTGGGAGAAGGGTCTTCATCTCTTTTCTTTGTAAATAATAATTGCTACCAGTGGAATTCTGTGGCATTTTGCACCTGATCAGGATTGTCTTATTTGGAAGAGAGGGACTGTCTGTGCACCAGTACGTCAGTCAGGGCATTTCTAATGGGACTGTGCTGGGAGTGCAGTGTCACCAGCTGTAGGATCATGTTCTGAGAGGTCCCTTAAAGGGCTTATATAAGACGATAAAGTGACTTTGTGGGGGAAGTCCTTCCACAGCCAGTGAAATGTCTCCCTACAGCTCTGGAGGCACGCTTATTAAGTGGCAAGAAAACTTTCATGTAAGTAGCTCTTTTCTCGCCAGTTACCATCATAGGGGACAGGAGATGAAATGCAGTGTGTTCCTTGGGTAAGGGAGAGAATCATTTTACATACATTAAATTAAAATTTCCCAAATTATTTTTGCTAATATTTGTTGCATATAAGATTGTTTGTATGAGTTTGTGTGTTACTATTATTTCACAATAATACTGGAGACTTGGTTATAACGCTCACCTAATTTATTTCATATGGTATCAGATTAAATAACTACTTCATTAAGAATCAGCGGATGAAGATCCCCTTATCAATATCATGCAGCTGAGATACTTAGGTGCATATAGATAATACAGAGGCATTGTGCTAAAAGGCAGGTGTTTTTCTTCAAATTTATGGTTAATGAGAGACATGAAACATATGATGTTTTCCCTACTAAGCATTGTTTGCCAAGAAAGAAAAGGTTTCTAAGCATTCACACATGCTCTAGCCTAACTGTGTGAGTACACAGAAGTCAAGACCATTGTCTTAACAAAAGAGCACATCTCTTGTGGAGAGCAAAGACCAGCTCTGGTATTGTTGTATTTCCTTCTGATAATGGTAATTACTTTGCTTTGTATGCCTTGCATTGCTTTTTATGAATTTACCTAGATGAAAGCCCCCAGCCAATAATGATAGCCAGCTTTCATTTGGATCTCTGCCAGCAACCTATAATTAAAGTGTTTTCTTGAGAGAGGACGACTGTATAGTACGTATTGTGCATTATGTCCTTGGAACTTGACTGCAGTAATAGAAAAAAAGAATCTCTGATTTATATCATGTCATATTTCCATGGCACATGGAAATATAGGAGGTGATTGGTGATTGTCAACATGGCTTCACTGAGGGCAAATTGTGCCTGACAAATTTGGTGGCCTTCTATGGTGAGGTTACAGCATTGTTGGATAAGAGAGGAGAGACTGATGTCATCTACTGGACTTGCAGAGCATATGACACTGTTCTAAAAGACATCCTTCTCTCTAAACCAGAGAGACATGGATTTGATGGATGGACCCCTCACTGGATAAGGAATTGGCTGTATGTTTGCACTCAAATGAATTGTGGTCAATGGCTCAATGTCCAAGTAGAGCCCAGTGACAAGTGGATTTCCTCTGGGTTTGATATTGGGACTGGCAGTATTTAACAGCGTTGTCAGTAACATGGACAGTGGGACTGAGTGCAATCTTAGCAAGTCTGCTGGTGACACCGATCTCTGGGGTGTGGTCAAACTGCTAAAGGGAAGGGATGCCCTACAGGCGGACCTTGATGGGCTTGAGAGCTGGGCCCATGTGGACCTCATGAAGTCCACCAAAGCCAAGTGCAGGGTCCTGCACTGGGCAATCCCAAACATAAATACAGGCTAGGCAGAGAATGAGAGCAGAGAACTGAGAGCAGCCTGGGGAGGAAGGACTTGGGATGCTGTTTGACAACAAGTTCAACATGACCTGGCAATGTGCACTCATAGACCAGAAAGCCAACCACAGCGTGGGCTGCATCAAAAGCAGAGTGGCCAGCAAACTGAGGGAGGAGATTCTGCCCCTCTACTCTGCTCTGGTGAGACCCCACCTGGACTTCTGTGCCTGACTCTCCAGCCCCGACACAAGAAAAACAAGGACCTGCTGAAATGAGTCCAGAGGACGGCCATGAAGATGATGAGAGCAATGGAACTCCTCTGCTATGAAGAGACTGAGAGAGTTGGGGCTGTTCAGCCTGGAGATGAGAAAGCTCTGGGGAGACCTTATACTTCTGTAGGTAGTTACCTCAGGGGACTGTTTCAAGTGAAACTTGTGTGTCATGAGAATGTAAAAACCATAGAATCACAAAGTGATATGGAAGTACTAAAAATCAATATAATAAAATATCTTACAGTGAATTAAGCTAACTAGTATAAAGGGTCTGGTCCCAGAAGATTAGTGTTCACAGACAGAATTGTCAGGAGTGCCTATTGAACTTTAACTACACACCAACATTACTCTTTTAAGTTTCTGGCATAGAGAATATTTAAAAGTTCAAGTCTTGTTTGCCACGTGAGCTCATATTGCTAAACAAAGGGATTTCATCGTGGCTTTAGTCTGAGACTTTTGAGAAGCTGCTGAATATGCCTAGTGCTATCAGGGAGTTGGAATTTTTTTTTTTTTTTTAATTGGGAGACAAACCAGAAGAAACCATTATTCAAAGCCTGAGCTGTCATGGTTAAGACAGAAAGATCTCCATGGCTGACATTGTGTGTAGGTTTTTGATGACCTCTATCTTCTGCCTAAATGACATAATAACTGAAAGTCAAGAACCAAACAGCAGAAATCATTATTATTTTCCCTTATACAGAAGAAAACCAGTGCTTCTCAGGTATACTGGTTACAAAAAAAGTGTGAAGATTATGAATAAGAAAGTTGTCTTTTGCATCACCAGTTTTACTGTTGGTATTTTAAATTTTGCTTATGTGAAATGACCCGGTTTGTATAGTTTAAGGGTACATGGATTGGTTTACACTGCTTGTGCCAAAGAAATACTTGTATTATTTATAACAAAAATCAAGTTAGGATCCCTATTTGAAAAATTTTCAGCAAGTTCTGAACATTGTCTAAATTGCTGAGGTCAAGGGCCAAAAATATCTGTAGAATATTGCTTCATACTTGGTATGCTTCAGTAAAGATGCAACTATAATTAATTGCTACTGAAGCAGAAACTACTAAGTATTCCTGATTTAGTTCTTTTCCTAATGAAAGCTGGGAAATTTGTGGCCAAGTTTGTTAAAAGACTTAAATTTTTGTTGTTGTTTGTTTTTTTATTTAAAGAAAAACTTAAAGCAAATCTATCAAGTTACAGGATGTGTGCTTTAGGTTTATGTTTGTATTATATCAGTCAAACATCTATGGTAAAAGAGGTTAAATGCCTTGTTCCTGGTGGCTTTCTGAACTTCTTCATATTAAAGGCACCTACAGAAATATGAAGTCAGACTATTCTTCAGGAACTGCAAGGAAAGAAATTATTTTTCAATGGACAGAGGTATTCAGAAGCTTTCTAAACATTTTCTAATGTCAGCAAGATTTTGAAAGAAGCACATTTTGATAAAGTTCTTGGAAAAAAATCTGGCTCAATTTGGATTAACAAAGTTCAGCTTTTTATATGGAATTTAAAAACTGTTCCTTGCACTGTGTCTTGCAATGTTATTATTGAAATGGACCTCAGTATACTGACCACCTATGTAAAGTTTATACACTTAGTTGTTTGGGAATTTCTTTATTTATACATAGAAACTGTGCTGTGAATACTGTGCTTGTCTTAATTTCCTTTAGTTTCTTTATTGTTGTGTTGCATTAAAATTCCAAATGATGGTGACATATGAATCTTAAACTCTGGGGACTTTTTATTCACATGGAAGCTGCTTTAAGAATTGATTATCCTCTTGAGTAAATCAGGATTTCAAGTGTCATTGTGCTGGAAACATCTGTTTATATATAGGATCTGCCAACATCCCATTTCTTTCCAGCAGCAATGCCAAATAATCATAAAAAATGGCAGAAATCTTGAGTCTGTAAAGAAAAAAAAAAAAGTATCCAGAAATTAGTTTAAGACCTATGTAATTAATATCTCCTGTATAATCCTCAGTAGGATGTTGTGCATTCCAGATTATGTGGTGATCTAAGGAATTGCTAGATCCAATAGTCTGATTCCTTTGCCCAGAAGAAAAATGGATCCAGGAAACTAGAATCTTGGAAGCAAAGAAGGAGAAGAAAGACATTTTGGAGTCTGTTTAAAAAAGCCCCAAACACAAAAAACTTCAGTTGTTTATACAATTTGAAGTACATTATGAACTTATTCCTTCCATGTACCCAAACATACGGTAGATAACTTGCAGACAGCTAAAGTCCTTGGATATGTGAGGCCTCTAAGATCAGTAAATTTAGTTTTATGGCAGAGTTTTCATTGAGATTCTCCCCTTTGCCAGTTACAGGTTCTGCAAGGCCAGCCTGTTCAATACACCACAATCAGATGAGCTCACTGTCTTAACTTCCAGCACTGTCCAAAACACAGCAGTCTGCTGCCAGGCACAGTCAGGTCTAAAAGAACTTCACTCTATAGGCAGAAGTGGGGACTCCTGTCTGGTTTTTTCGGCATGGATATTCATCTTCTTATCAAGTGCTAATTCCTTTGTTATTACTGGTACAATAGGAGAGAAGACCTGAGATTTTCTACCTCAACTGTAGATGAGTGTTTTGGGTTGAGAGGATCTCTCCCACCTTTTTGAAGACTGAAAAACGGTGCCCATTGGCTGAGCTAATGCAATTCAATTTTGTATTTTAATCAGCTGCTTATAAATTTCTGTTGTGGTTATCAGTTTTAGACATCTATATTATAGTAACATAGAGGCCAACTCAGACAGATTTTGTGTGCACTTTCCCCAGCTAATAACTACCTGGGTATATTTCTTGTTCACTTTTCCCTGTGTTTATTTTATAGTTAATTTAATTGGTGTTTTTTTGTTTTCTTCCCCTATTGTCCACAGGTGCAATTTGGAGTGCTTAAATAGGTTTTTCCCTCGGGAAAAAAAAATCCAAACAATTTCCTGGCAATCAGATATCAATACAAAAATTTCTTTATCCCAGAGATATTGAAGATACATGAGTTAAAGTAAGCAAGTTTGGAAATCCAAGATTTCCTCTAGAGATTCCTATTTCAAAACTTTTCTAACTCATGTTACTTATCCTTTGGAATTTGGAATTGAAGTTTGTAAGTTCTTTAATTGGAGATTCAAATGAAAGTGGTACAGGAATGAGATAACATTTGCAAAATGTAATTTTGATCCAGTTCCAAGTAGAACATCTTGTTGTGCTACAGATGTGCCTCAATACTAATTGATTATTTCTTTAGCAGAAAGGCTGTTTAGAAGTGTTCCAAGATGCAAAACTGACACTGTAACTGCCTGTATGGCAGTAAGTTATACTGTGTTTTCTCTTCTTTCATCTTCCTAAAATTGAATATGGCCAGAAGGAGTGATACAGCTTCACTGAATCTTATGCTAATGCTTTCCCAGAAAATGTTTTCTTTTCTCCCTAAATTATTCATTGAGCTATTAGAGGTCTGAAATAAAACTTTAATTAGTTGTTAGAGGCTTCACAAAGTATGACCTGCTGGAACGTATGAATGGAGTTGAAAGAGAGCCATCTGACTACAGGAATTGCAGCCAGCAGAACAAGACATAGGCAGAAACTTAACATCTGTTGCAGATTTCTAGTGTTTTGGGCAATGTGATTCTTAGCTGAAAGTTGAATGATGGTTTTTAGTTGACTGCATTATGAAGTACAATATAAAATATAAAATGCTGTCTTAAATCACGTGTACTATCATTTTCAACTGGTAATTTCACATTGGAACGTCCTTGCCTGTCCACAAGCTAAAATTTGTCAGTCTAAGGGCATATATCATGTTAAACAGTGCCCAGTGTTGTCTGCTCCTGAGGCTGTTATTTTCAGATGCTCTCCACTCTGCATTCTGTAGCTTTTTGCTTGAGATAGAGAGAGAAAAGTGGGCTGAAGTTTTGAGAGCAACAGAAAGAACTTATGTACCTACCTGTCACTAAAAAACACTCCTGTAATATACTTCAAACAAAAAAAATTCCTACCTTATGTGAATTCAGATGACGGTTAGGCTCAATAATTCAACAATCTCTTTTCTTAGTGGTCTGCTTAGACAGAAACATCTCTTTTCCCTATTCTATTAAAGTTTGTCATAGTTGCACACCCATCTCAGGCTGCAGCATTGTTCTGGTGACTTCATTTCAGGCTAAAAGCTTGGACTTAATTATCAGTATAATTGTTTCAGAAAAATGACTTTCAGCAGATTGGAAAATAACACTGTTAGCATGTATCATTATTTTATTGCAGGATTTGCAAAGTTTGAGAAGGTTTATTAATGATGCTGAGGTCAGATATATTTTCATATGCAAAACATCCACCACATTATTATTGTCATTGGGACTTAATATTTCCTCAGGTAGGTACAGGGATTAAAAAAAAAAAACCAACCCTGTGAAAAGCTGAAAGCAAAAAATCCTGTGTAATAGTAACAAATTTTATGACAAGTGAGTAAGGGCTTCTGTGACACTTCAGTAAAGGGTGGTGTGACAGAGGAAGGGCTACATAAACATAAAGCAATCCTCACTAATGATCTTGCAGTCCTCTTCTGCCCAGTAAAGCTGAGGTTCATTTACAAAATACACCAACAAAGAATAAGGGCAGCAGGGAGTGGTTAAGGGACTAGAAAACTGCTTAATACAAAACTTCAAGAGCATAATGGGGGGAAAAGTCTTCTTGAACGAAACAGGAAGGCTCAAGGGAAAGAAAGACTAGGAATCAGACCATGGTGTCATCAGAAAGTTTAGAAAAAAGCAGTTTGCCACAGCACTAGGACTGGCTGAATAGCTGGCTTCACAGTTCACAGATTTGTAGATGTTTTTCTTTTTAATTTGGCCAAGTTTCAAATTGGAACAAATCCATTTTTTTAAGAAAAATTTCTTCAGAAAGAAAAAAAAATTCCAGGAAAATGTTTTGGAAACACTGACATACTGTGTTTCCAAAACCACACATTTCCCCCTGACCCTACAGCTGCCTAATGGAACTGGCATTCATGGAGCAGCTCCATGGGAAGGCGAGGTCTGCGGCTTGACTTCAGGCTTTCTGTTTTCAGGTCAGTCACCATGGGCAGGCAACAAGTAATGGGTTTAAACTGAACTATGAGATGCCTTTTTTCAACTGAACTATCAGGTGCTTTTTAAAAATTGTTATATGTTTTTCACGTGTNAAGTGTCCCGAAGGTATTATGGAACTGCTTGTAAAGGGTTTGTATATGGTTTTTGACCTTTTCACATTTCTACATAGCAATTCTAAGCATAGTACCAGCTGGCTTGCATTTCTTTTGCTTTTCACAATCAATTTTAAAAGAAATCCATAGGTGATCAAACATTTTCAATCCTAAGAGTAATAGAACTGAAGCAGATAGATGAAGATCTGCAATCTCTTCCATTCATATTTGTTGTTACTCTTTGAATTACCTGTGATATGCCAGTGTAGCCTGGAAAGATAACAGCTAATTTTTTTGTAATGTTCCCTGTACCCTATTTTTTTTCCAATATTTCTCCAAACTTCCTTTTCCAAAAAGTCTGGCTTCTTCAAGCCAGTGCATTTTTATACTTTTAAGATCCAAGAATAGAAACAAAAACCTTTATTTTTTTTCTTTCTTTCCTGTGGCATAGCAACACAATTTGAATTTTGAAATGTTAAGTGCCCAATGCTCACATTTTTGTGATCTACTTCTATAGAAAAATATCCCTGAACACTGAAAAATGCAACTGGCAAAAACACGGGTAGTTTAAAATGAGAAATAAATTACAATCTGTTGATGCATACCAGCATGCAGCAGTAGTATGAATAGCTCATGTCATTTGCAGTAAATCATCCAAACTAACAGTGAAGAAAAAAAAAGAGCGGAAGAATTGACTGCGGAAACCACAGAAATTAGTGAAAATAGAGAAGGCCTAGATTCTCATCTAAATATGACATTATTTAGAACTCTTATATATTGACATGCTTATTTTTGATCAAAAACATTCCTGTGATTCGCTAACTGGAAAGATATCTGAATGTCTTTTACCTGAGCTAGCAAAGATGTTGTTTCACATAAAATTTGCAGTTCTTAGCTTATCAGTGTTTCCAAAACGTCTAACACTTTTATATCATGTCCACAGTATTTGTCTTGTGATTTGAAGTCTGCACTGTTAAAATTATTGGGAATTATAAGAAGTTAAAATACTAATACAACTTGGTGTATTTAGGACAGCCTTACCAACTTTGTTGCTGTCTTCTATAATTAATGCGGTTCTTTCTGAGCATTTCACTGATTAGATGAGGTAACTGAAATAAGTTACATATTAGCTTTTCCAATGAAAACATACACTGTAACGTGCACTCTTGATAGTGACTGAGATATGTTTCCCTTGACCAGCAATGTCTTTTCTGGCAGTGGAGACCCAAATGCAAATGAAAGGTGCTTCACAGTTCTCTCTGAAATGGCACAAAATTTTTTTGTAATTAAAAAATTACAGCATGAAAATGAATTCCAAATTACTGCATTTTTAAAATTGCAAAATATTTGAACACACAGCTGAACCCACATTTTCATGCTTTCGTTTAGCTATTTATGGTTATCTTTATGTTTAGAAGGAGAATTTATTTTAATAGAAATTTTTCAGGTTTAAAACATTCCTGCAGACAAATTTCTGAGGTGGAAAAGTATGCCATTACACATAGGATTTGATCTCCTATTTTAAAAAATGTGTCAACAGTCATTATTTGTAATTGTGTTTTATATACATAAAATTCCATCTCACAGTTTGAATAAGTTTGGCTTACTGCTTGAAATTCAAGGTCTGTTTTTTCATTACAGAACTGGTCATGAAAATCACAATTTATTTCTTTAGATTTCTGGTGAAAAGGATATAAATCTTATAGTCTACTTTATGCTGAGTAAGTTTATGGTAAAGAATGGTACATTTATCTTACCCATTTGTGAATGCATTGAATGAAAATTCACTTTTCTTGAGCATTTGTACTGAGAAGTCATGAAAATTTTCAAAAGCAAACCCATAAGAAATTTAAATGTATTTGAGGCAAATAATCTGTCAGCTAAAAGATTTCTTTGCTATTAGCAGCCAGTTGGTAACATAACTGGGAACAGTATTGTGATTTAACCTGTTTATGCCAAGTTTAAATGAAGTTTAAATGAATACCTAATGGCAGCTACCAAATATAATTGTATTAAAATAACTTAAATGGCAGATTCAAGATTTCTTGTCTTTCTGTGCATCTATAAAAATACATAAATATATATCTATCAAGGAACTGAATATAGATTAATTTTCACTGTTTGATTCTACTTTTAACTTGCCTTAATAATCACTGTATATAATAGCTGATTCTTCTCTATTTGGGGAGCTCACTACAGTTTCAAGGCTTACAAACTCTTAGAATCATAGAATCATAGGATGGTATGGTTTGGAAGAGACCTTAAAGATCATCTCATTCCAACCCTCCTGCTGTGGGAACACCTTTCACAAGGCAAGGTTGCTCTGAGCTACAGTCCAACTTGAACACTTCCAAGCTTGGGGCTTCCACAGCTTCTCTGGACAAGCTGTTCCAGGGCCCCATCATCCTCACAGTAAAGAATTTCTACTCAAGATCTAATTAAAACCTACTCTCTTTCAGTTTGAAGCCATTCCCCCTTGTTGCGTTACTGGATGCTTTTGTAGATGCTCTTCTACAACCCATTTTGCTCTGTATTCTGAGAGACATTTTCAGCAGTTGGCCCTTTGTGGTTTTTGCTTACTGAAATATAAAACTGAACAGGTAATCTTGTATAAATATTTGTAGATAATAGAACTGGCATATAATTTGATACTTTTCTCAATTTAAAGGAAAACGTTTGAACTCTTGGTTATATTAATTGTGAGTAACCTGGAAGTTTTCCCATTTTTTATGGTGTCAGTTTACAGTTGCATTGTACTATAATCTTATCCAAACCCTGTACAATCTGTTCCAAGGCAAGGGACATTAAAAAAAAGAAAAAAGAAAAGGACAAATGTGATTTTAATCAAGAGCTAATATATGTGTGCAAGAGAGATTATTTTAGTTTTAAATGTGTGTTGTTATATTTGGAAATACTTAGCTTAAAATGAAAAGTTGGAGTGTAAGAACATGCAAAGATATCTCATTATATTAAACAGAAGTCCTGTTCAAAGCTGTAGTTTTCAGTGGTTGCCTTTTCTATAGTTTCACTCATTTTGTTTTGAGAAGTCTCTTGGTAGCACCTGTTGTAATAAGCTGGATTTTTGAGAATGCATTCAGGAAATTCTAGTTGGGTTATTTTACCCTGATATCCCCAAATACTATGTAGTATAATAAACACCAAAGTGATTAGGAGATGGTTGTAGAACTTGTGCTGTAATGCAGCTCCACAGAAGTCTTACTGCTCTTTCCCTCATCAGAGATCCATGGCCTGGGACACAGTGATTAAAACCAAGGAAGGGCCTTCAACTTCAGAGGCTGGTTGAAATTCTTGGATAATGAATAGATAAAAAAAACTACTAATTCTTTAGTTCAGTTTTCTTAGTTTTAATTTTTAGGATGTCTTGTCTAGATGTTTACACATTTTCAAATATTTGATTTTCTTTTAAGCACAGACTTAACTCAGAATTTCCAGGTATTAGCGAACAAATGTGGAAAGCAACCTTCCATTTTATATAGATGGAGAAATCAAGTTGCATCTCAAGTTTTGTACTGCTTGGGCCTTAGAATAGTGATCTCTTTAAAAATCAATATTGACTTGGTAGTATTAATGAAATTTAATTCTGTTTATGTTCTTTTGAATTTTGTTTTTTGTGTACATCTTTACAGTACTAGCTCTACTGAAACTAAAACATGTTGTGTTAAAACAAATACCAAGTACTAACCTTCTTTCCCCTCTCAGCTCCTCTCAAGCCTTCAGGTAGCTAGCAGCTGATATATCTAGTTTCTAGGTTACCAGTGAACCAGATGGTAACACAAGGTGGGGAAAAAAAAACCAAGAAAAACATGTTTTTTTTCTGCACTTATTTAATTATGTTTTCATGTAGTTCATTAGATAAGTTTACTTGTGCTAAAAACACATTTTGTTCTAGGAAAAAGATGTTACTTTTCAAAATGTGACTAAAATAACTAAGAGTTTTGAGATGTAAGTTCCTAACTGTTAAAACGTGCTGTCATGCAATATAACAACATTTAATACATGCAGCCATGTAATTATGCATAATAACTAGTGATCATTGTGTATGCTGATAGGAAGGATAAGGGAGGCTGTTGTGTATTTAGCTGGTCCTCTGCACCTGCAGAAAGCAGACAACTCTTCTCACTGTGGAGGAAACAAGATAATGACAGCATGACATTAAATGCAAACATTAATTTTTTGCAATAAAATACTAGGAAGAAGTCTATCAATTAAGGTTTGTTATTGTGAACAGCAAAATCATGTTGTTTGTCAGCTTAAAGACAAATAAAAGACTTGTGGAATGAAATCCTTAATTCTGTTTACCACATAGCTGCTAAATCCATTATTGCTACTTTGAAGAAGATTTATATTGGCTATTCAAGCTTCTGTTTGGGATAAACTGTCCCTATACATATTAAACTCTACTTCAGTTCTGAAGTAAATAATGAAATCGTCAGCCTGTGTGATCTGATATTTTACTGAAAGAAAAACAAGCTGCTGTGAAAACATAATTGTACTAATACTGGGGCTCTCAGCAGGCCTTATTAGCTCGGGCATAGTCCTGCATTAATGTAGCTAAATGGCTTTTGGACAGGCGGTGGCTCGCTTCCAGACGATTTGGAGAGCGGGTGTGGGTCCAGCCCACGGCTTTCTGCATCCAACAGCATAAGCACACACTGAGCTGATCGGTTATTTATAAAAAGCAACTTAATGTGTTTGGGAAAGATTAAATTCTGCTGAAATATTTGTGCTAGCATAGGGATGTGGCTACCTGCCATCTGGGGCTGATGAAAGCACGTAAAACTGCTCCTGGAGATAAAACCCAGTGGTTTCAGGGAGGGAAGCACCCCATAATGCTGAAACTGTCAGAAAATCAGTATGTGTTATCCTGTTTTCTCCATGACATTGGAAGAAGAGTGGTTGGAAATTATTTTCTCTTATTAGCAATATTTATCAGATCTTTAAATTATTAAGAGTATTGTGTCACATCCTTTATATTCTGAGCCTTGGACCAGGATCTTAATTAGAAATGATTCAACAATGCTGGTGGGCAGGTTCCTTGTGGCATCTCAGAGGCCGCTTCTGTTGGTTTCACAAGTAGAGCTGTCACATGGTGATATTAATATAGAAGGTGCGAACATGCGATGGAGAAAGCCAGTCCTAGTTATACTTCAGTCAGTCATGATGGCTGATCTTTCCTGTTTGAGGGAAACATCTCCTAGATTTGTTAACAAATTAAGCCAGTCTCAGTAGTTAGTTTGGGTTCCCTATGTACCAAACTGTTTTTTAAGGTAAAATGAAACCTTCACTGTAGTGCTGGCAATGGATAGTGCTAGCAAGTGTTTGTGGTGGTTGCTGTGAGCACTGTCACTCAGCAGTCACAGTAACTGTCTGAACAGTCTTCTATTTCAGCACAGTGCAGATAAGGAGTCAATGAATTTAAATGCACAGGTTAAAGACATGATTTGAAAGTAAGGCCAGATGAAATCGGCTCCAGACAAACACGGATTTTAACGCTAGATTGGAGCCAGAGGGTCTCGTAGTTACTGTTTAACTTTTAGTCTGCTGAACACCTACCAATAAGTGCATCAATAAGACAATTTCTTGTTTGCTTTTCAGTTCCTGTAACATTCTTGCAAATCCAGAATACCCCCACTAACTAGCAGCTAGCTAAACTACATTGGATTTAAATCAGTAACTGTGTGCAGAGCCTCAGCCATGCAATCCTAACTCATTGTAGTCTGGACGGCTGTGATAGGTGCGGGGACACACTACAAGGGTGCTTTTTTTGAACAGCCCATCTGCTTCTAATAAAGAATATACTAACAATGATTAAATACAGTGGAATCAAGAGGGAGTACACAACTTGTTCATATAATACTCGAAGAACATTACTATATACTTAGTACTAAGGTACAATAGTCACATCACAAACTGACAAGTCCAATCAGCACTGTAGAATTATACAATTAAAATGTCAATGTAATTAAGAGCAAAGTTTTCTGATAGCCCAGATTACTAACAAATGTCTATAAATTTGAATAATGTGCTCATAATGAAACTCGCCATTAATCAGATCATAATCAGCATTATTGCCAATCATAAAATAAATGGATTCTCTGGTTTAAGAACATGACAGTGCCCTTCAGCTCATCTACAGTTCCAGGTTATACATGTGTGTCACATAAGAGCTTCTGATTTCCTCTGCTTAAAATTCTGTGAATTTTGTGTGCAGTTCAGGTAATACATGTCAGAATGGGTAAATGGAAGTGAGAAGCAAGTCAAACACTCTGAATTAATCAAAATGAAGAAAATGTAAAGAAGTAGAAATGAAGGCTATTGATATTGCTTATTTCTTTCCCTTCAGGAAAGCCATTTTCAACTGTGCAGATTTCCATTACTGGAAACAGAGTTATCTGTGAGATCAATTTCAAGCTTATTGATAACAGAACGTTTCCAAAAATGTCTTGAGAGACGTGTTAGAGATGACTTCTAAGCCTGTATTACTCCTAAAATGAGTGTGGACACCTTTCCTTACTTTTTTCTTGGCATTGCCTTCAGGAGTTTTATTTTAGTTTTTGATCTGACTGGAAGCTGATCTTCACAGCAAAATGTTTTCAGTTGGAAAATAGGCTGAACTGGTTCATGCCAGAACCATCACAGCCCAAACAGTGCATCCAGACAGGGAGGTGAGATGGGGCCAGAGGTTTAGAGCAATTTAAGCAAACCTGGAAACTCACTTTGAATGTGGTCGTTCTGTCTTGCATCAAAGCCTCAGAAAACAATGGGCTTTGAATGGAAATAAACACAGGTGTTTTCTCTGAGAGCTTTCAGTTAATAGTATAAAATAAGATTGTAAGGCTTGCCACTCCAAATACTGTTTTCTTACAAATAAATGAAATATTATTGATGTAATAATTGTAATGTCAGAGTTTGACTGCCTATTAATAACTAATTACGTAAAGACTTGTTAGCAATCTGGAAACTACTTCTCTTAGCTTCAAACTGTCAATTAGTGCTTCTTTTTATTTGTATATTAATAGTATTGTTTTTATACTTGTGATAATAAAAGTAAAATTACTTTTGTAAAACAAATATGTCTTTATTAGACCCACTTGATACAGCTGTAAGAGACTTTATTAGTCATGTATATCTTTCTTCCAAGTCTGAATTTGAAGCAAAACTGTTCAAGCTAAATATAGTTGGAGAATAATTGCATTTAGTTTAATGTAATTCCATTAAATAATTAGACCATCTGAGAGAAAAGATGATTGGACTGGTACCTGTGAAGCAAAAGGTTGTATTTTCAAGCAGAGAAGTCATAAGACTATTGGCTGGAATAGGACAATAACCTAACCGGTCAAGGTGATTATTATATTAGAGCAATTCTGAGGCTCTAAAAATATCATTCCCTGGGAAAATCATACAGCTATTGGAATTCAGTCCCAACCACCTGAAGGGCAAAGACATAATCAAAACTCAACACAGAGTTGCCAGACCATATTATGATTGACCAAGCTGATTGTCTTCTCTATTTATATGATTGGTTCTGTGCATGACAGGAGAGTGGTGAATGTGATATATCTTGACTTTCGTGAGGTTTTGGACACCGTGTCCCACAGTGTTTTTCTTTGTAAGCTGAGAAGTATGGTCTGGATAATGGGACTGTTAGAAGAATATTAGCTGGACCTGCAAGTTTGAAGGGCAATAATCCATGGTTTGAGATCTGGCGGGTGGGCAGTAATGACTGTAATACCCTGGGCTTGATATGGGACTCGTATTGTTCAGTGACCTTCAGCAGTGTTACAGAGGGTGACAGAACGTACCCCCAGCATGTCAGTAATGGGAAAACAGCCGACTGAGAGTGACAACACCTTAGTCTGGAGACACTTGGGGAAATCTGAGGATTGTGCCTGCAGAAATCTTTCAAGGTTCAGCCTTGAAAAAAAAAGTGGGAAGTTCTTTTTCAAGAGCAAAATTACCCTGTGCAGACTGGGAAGTGCCTGGCTGAGAGATCTGCAGAATAGAGCTGGGATGTTACAGGTGATGTCAGGCTGAACAAACAAATGACACACTCTGGCTGGGAATAAATTGTGCAGTGCACTGGGCTGAATTTTGAGAAGAGGAACCCCAGTCCAAAAAAATTACTATCTTCTTTACTTGTCACTGGCAAGGCCGCTCAGGAAAATTTCATTCAGTGGCTTTATTCAGTGGTTTCCTCTGGTGGTTTATTCAGTTGCTTCTGGTTTATACTGATGTACATGATAACTGTAGAGATTTGCCCCACATTGATGAGAACTCATTGGATATAAAATCAGTACTAATGTGTCAGCTGCTGCACAGATTTTGTGATCATGCTTTCTAGGATTACATAGGATTGCATGGTTATCATGAAGTCAGAATTCAAGATTTTCGCTTTTTATACTCTAGTGATAAAGACCAACTGCTATTTTAGGAATGCTGGTAGAAATAGTTTCCATATGTAAGCAATAGATAGATGTCTTCTTAAATTTTGATGGTCAACACATGTTTAGAACTCTTGTTTGAAAGAGAAGATGAACTCTCACCCTATGCTAGTTTTCTACTGAATAACTGTTCTAAATAATTCAATTTTTTTGTAGAGACTGTATGTGATACATATCAAACACAATGTATGTGAAGTTTAACAGGCAATCATTATAAGTGATAGGAATATACTCTATGACAACACAAGAATGTATCTCATGGAAAAAAAACAGAAGAGTATTTGAATGATCTCTTCTGTAAACTTTAAAAAAAATCCTAATATAATTGTGGAAAACAGCAACATTTTCCTTCCTAGTTAGTTACATACTTTCATGGCAACAAAAAGAAGCATAATAAGAACATATGGAACATGGACTTTCAAAAAGAAACAGTTGGCAAAACTGTGCTTCAGATTGCTGTCAGAATATCAGCCTTTCGGCAAGCTTGGAATAGAACAGATGGGAAAAGTCAAAACTGGTAATAGTTTTCCACAGTTAACACAGGAGAGCAAGTTAGCAGTCTAATCTTCGGCATCAGATAATTGCCTTTTCATCCTTTCTTTTAATGGTATTTATGTCTAGGGTCTTGTTCTCTCTATTTCTGTGCTAAGGCCAGAGAGTCACTATAGAATACACGCATGTGCTGGGGTTTACACACAAGATTGTGACGCCTGAGGGAGGATATGAGGTTTACCTGTCACTGGGCTCTGTTTCATCCACACTGCCTGAAACAAAAAGCCGTGTGATGAATGGAAATGGGATTAATGGCTGTGCCAGGACCTGTTTCCACAGGATGCTTAGCTTTGACAGGCTTCATTATAGCAACATGGATTTCAGAAGCCTTTTCTTTCAGAACTTCAATGAAACTTCCTATGGACTTAGAGACTGTGTACATGCTTCAGTTCCTTGAGGCTTGTGCATTGCTGGAATGATGATGGCTCTCTGAATTGAAGTGACTTTACAGGTTTTCAGCACTCTCCAAATACAACTTGTGTATATTTAACCTTAAAAATAGTGGTAATAGTGGTTCAGTTTCTGCTTGCTGAGGTATAGTTAATATCATCACATATGTATGTAGGACGAGGTTCTAAGAGTAGGGGAAAAATATATGCTCTTACACACATTTAAATGCTAAAACAAAGGTCCACCTTTGCAGTGATGTCAATGGAAACTTGGGATAATAAATATTGTACAAAATTAGGTGTTCTTGAATAGATGGAAGGTTTCTGGAATAGAGGTAGCTTTGAGGATAGGGGTATTATGATAATCAGTGAGCGGTCAGGGTCGCATGCTAACTTTGCGGAAGAGCTCTATATGCTATATAATTTAAACCATCCAAGCATCTAATTTGAACTGGTATGTAATAGGACAGTTCAATGCATAGCATCTTCTGCATTGCCTCTGCTTATGTTTTTTTATGAAACATCTGTGGAATCAGCAGGCATGCTGTGGTTGCTATGAATATTGTGGTACAACTTAGAAGAATAAAGAGCATATCCTCTTCCTTCTCCACCTTTCTCTGGTGCTGCACTACAAGGCTTTTAAAGTTTTCCTGTCAGAGTGATGCTATGAGGCCAATTAAGAATGTACTTCCTGGAAATAACAGCAGACTAGGCTTTATTTAGGTTTATATATTTTTCAGAGTAATTTCTTCTAAATAAGTTGAATTTCAGAAATACAATTTAGGAGATAAATATTAGAAGATTTTATGAGAGGTCTGTAATTTTAAAAACATGAGTAATTGTAATGTCATTGAAAAGAAATAAGGCCATGTGGCCATGTGTAACTTGAAGAATGAAAATCAGAAGATGATGGCTTTGTGAAATAACTAAGAACATATCACAATGTGCTCCTGGGGAGGGTTCACAATCTGAGCTTGACCTTGAAAAAGAAATTAATGAAACTGTTTCAACATTTCTAAAATAAGTAAAATGAAATCACAGATCAATAAAAGCCAAAATGGTCTTCAGTATCTAAGTTTATAACACTATATTAATTTATTCTTTTACATTATGCTTGGTTCTTTTGGGAATTTAGTTTACTGTTCTATTACTGTGTAAACTATTTTTAAAATAATTTATTTAATTGAGAATCTCTTACAAAGTACATGAGGAATGATTTGCTAAGTGGTCACAGAAAAATAATTCTCAAAATATTTCAGTGTCTAAAATGCTGTTCTGAAATGGATGCAAGAACAAATGTAATTCTCTGATTTTAGACATCAAAGTCAGACTTGAGGTGTGGAAAAAATCTAAATACTCTGCATGACTACTTAATGATAGAAATAGTTTTTCCTTTTGCAGTCTGAAGATAAAAATACCTTTAATTCATATTGAAAGCAAATATAATAGCAACTGTGCACAAAGTGTGGTTCATACATTTAAACCTTCCTATTACATTTCAAACTCTTGCATTTTAACTCAGTTTCTTGAAAAAATTAAAATGAACAGATCTCAAAGGAAATGAAATATGAATGGAAAAAGTAGAGCTGTGCCAAATCTGGTCAAACTGCAAAACTGGCTCAAGCAATGATCTGGAATGGTCAGCTGAGTCCAGACATTGGAATTGGGAGCTTTCTGCCTCACTCTGTCATCAAGCAGTTCAGAGTAGCTCCTTGATTTTTGTTTGTTTGGGACAAAAGTCCTGATGGTAAAAGGTGATGAGAGCAAGGAGTTTAATGGCATTGGAAGGAGAGCCTGGAATGAGAGCAAGCCTGAGAATCAATTGGCTGCCAGTGTGGGAGCAGAGGATGGAACAGTCTGGGAGAACGGTCAGACTGACATTCTTTTCTGGTCGCTACAGCGTGGTGTGCTGAGGAAGGACTAGGGAGGAATAATATATTATCAAGTACTTAAAACTCTCTATTGATGCCTATTCAAAAAGGACTTGAAATAATTTTTCCAGATTAATTTAATTCTGCAATTTCTAGTTGTTTGCTCAATGCCACAGCTTTGTTTTTCTTTTAACATATTTTATGTGCATGTCTCATGTGAATTGTTTATCAATATATGGAAAGGTTATTTTAAATTGTTTTTAATTCAAATTACATCAGAGCTGGGTTGATTGTCTGGTTTCAATTGAAGGGGAGTAAAAGATAGCAAACAGATCAAATTTAAATATACATTTTAGCAGAATAGCTTTCCTAGTAAGGTTTATTTCACACATTACCATTCCCCTGAACTTTAAAAAATAACATAAACAGACAAGCCACACAGTAAGGGAATTTTGCCCTTAAAAATAAGCAAAAAATCTTTTCTCAGCAGGCTTGCAAAAATGGTATTTAAAAACCTTCCTTCTTCCCTGTTATTTTAAAGGCTGAAACACCGGGCATGGATCTGTTTCTGATCATTTATGAGCTAATTACTGCACTTTGTACTGAAATAGCTCTCTGGGATTAAAAATTCTGGTTGCAGCTGTGGAAAGAGAAATTCAGAATATTAATGAAGCAGAGATTTTTGTTATCTGGAGTATTTTTATTCAGTTCTTGTATTCTATCCTTTTCCAGTATAAACTTCAAGAGAAATAGAGAATGACAACAAAAATGGAGAACTTTTATTTGATTATTTTTTAAACTTTCTAACACAATGGGAGGAGGAAAATATATACATCATTATTATTGCACATTAAATACAAGTTCACTGCTTTAATATCATTGGAATAAATGGAAAATATGAGTGGGAATAGCATAAGACAAAAGCTCTGCAAAGCTGAGACCAACTTTTCATAAGGGGGATTTTGTCCCTTTTAAGGACAATATATTGTGCAAATTTAGCCAATTATTTGGAAAGATATGAAAAAAATGTTAGACTAGTTTCCCTTTGTCCTGCACAGTATTTCTTGGTCAACACTGCTTACCTGAAATCTCTGGACATCAGTATGTTTCTTGTACGTGTGTGTGCCTGAGCAGGGACTTCAGGCTTCCAGAGCTAAAATTCAGCCTCAGCAGCCACCATGTGCAAACTGACCATCTGCCTTCGGCTGGAAATACTGCTGCTGCTGCTGCTGCTGCTGCTGCTAAGGACGTTCTGATAAAAACTGGTGGAACCTGGCTTAGCTACCTTGCAGGAAGAAGCAAACTGCTGAAATCTAGTATTTCCTCTGAACCTTATTCTTCTGGCAGAGGAAATTGTTCCTCTCAGCATCATGACTTGTCTCTGAGGTATTTGATTTACAGCTTATTTGTGAATCTGCAGATTAATCATGTGCAGTCTGACCAGCCACTTCTCCAAGGTGGTCCTCACATCCTTGCAGGAGCAGGCTGTCCTACTAGTGTAGGTCCTCCCAGCGGCAAGGAGTTTTGCTGGGACCTTCTCAGACCAGGGCAGGAGCAGGCTCTGAGATGAGTGACATTGGCATGCTGCACCCTGCAGGCAACATCCTATTATGAAAACATTTTTCCCTTAAAAGTGGAATGAAATTGCCACTGGAATAATTTTTATATCTGTCACTTGACTTCGAACAAAGCTTTCTGAAAACATCCTTTTCAAAGGACAAAAATGTAAAAAAACCCATTATTTCAAATTTGTGACTCCGTGTTAATTGTGTGGGACTTCAACTGTCAATAAACAGGCTGACAAAATAGTTCTCCATTAGTTGATAATGGAGGGAGCTGTAAAATATTCCTCGAGTAAATACACATATTTGGAAGGCCATTATTTTTCTCTCTTCAATGTTGTCTTAAAAAGAAAATTAAGAAATTGCTTAGTGGCATTAACCATAATAGTTTTTCTTGGGAATCACAGCTTGTCCTGTAGGAAGAGGCTTCCATGAGGCACAGTGATTTGTCTGCTGAAATGCATGTAATTTCTCTGGATCTCTTTGGGTGTTTAATATTGACATAATTAGTTTGGCTGAGCCAGGGCTGTGTAATGAAATATAACTGAGTATCACAACTACCTCATGAAAAGTGTAGTGGGTAGCTGGACAATATGCTTGCAGAAAGCTTCCCCCTTGTGCAGTGGCCGAGTGCTGCACACCAAAAGTTACAAAATAGAGGCCTTGTCCATCCACACAGTTATTAGAAAAATCACAGAAACAGTTTAACCACAACACTTGGTTCATGAATTAAGCAAAATGGTTTAAATCTACTTTGAAATGCCATTTTTCTCTAGTAAGGCAGTTTTTGTATGCATTTAATTTTACCATGAATACTCCCATTGATTCCAATGGGACTCTCAGATACAAAAGCTTGTAAAAATCTGCAAGATAAGCAATTCCCAGTAGAATTATTTTTGCATGTATATTGGCTCAACATGGGAGTTGGTCTAATTTATCCAAGAAGTATTTATCAGATAAGGTGATATATAGAATCATGTTTCCGAACATATTCTGAAACTCTAAACTTCAGCCTAAATTTGGGATAGGTATGCTCCACACTGTGCCTCAAAGGCTCCACAGGTCTGGTGTCTGAATGGTATAACGATCCACATACTAAATGATTTAAGATGTAGTGATGTTTGCCTTGGAAGCAATGCTCTTTTAAGGAAGGTCTGCCTCTCTCCATCATATCAGTGTGTGTATATGCATAGGTATCTCTCTTCTCTCAGTATAAATATACATCAATAGATAGATGCATGCATTCATTTATTTTTTTTTGACCCAGTGAATGGGTCTCCCTACAAACAGCATACTGGCACAACATAGATGTGTTATGGTGGGAGCTCCTTAAGATAAAAATGCAGCCATAGCTTCTCCATTACGGAATTACAGCTTTAGTTTCACCATTCCTATCTTTAAGGGGCTTGAGCCCAGGGGTGGTACTCTGATGTTTAGTGAAGAGCCCCAGGTCTTGAGAAGGTGAAAGAGCTGGATGGTTAGGCCTGTAATGTCTAACACCCACTGCTGACATCAGATCACACCAAGGTCACCCACTGGGAAATGGAAAAGAGAAGAGTTTCTGCATTTTGTTGGAAGCAAGTCTTTTCGTGAAACAATAGTAGCAGAACATGCAATGCTAAAAGAGAAAGTAAATTGGTCCAGGGCAAAATTATTAATATCTAAACCCAGAACAGATTATCAAGCAATAAAAACTTATAATATATAAGTTTAAAATATAAAAAAGTAGAAGAGAAAAGTGAATGTGATTTCAAGTGTTTTATGGAAATACACTAAAGGATATTAGAAAGAAAATGAACAATCAGAAGTAAAAATTTCCCACACACTGCAACTGGCTTTTAAGAAGAAAAGCAAAAGTGGCATGGCACTAACTTAAAGTATATAGTATCATTTTTCTCCATAAAGCATTGTGTTCAGTTGGTGAAAGTTGGTTACAGGGATCAGTGACAATTTGTATCTTTTGAGGAACAAAAGCTATCTATTTAAATATTCCATTGCTGCTGATAAAAATCAGGTAAGGGGAGCCTTGGAAATTAGTACCTGTTCTCTTTCCTTGCAGACAGAGAGGCAGAATTTCTCATACCTATGTGCTGTCAGTTTGATTGATATAACTGCGGAGAGGGAGTTCACGCTTAGTTTGCTTAGCAGTTGTTGTTTATTAAGAATTGATAATGGTACTCCATGACAGGTCTAGCTCTATTGTGGTAGTTGCAGTTCTTCCCAAAGAGCTGACATTCACACAATAAGAAATAACTATAAACAATTGTATGGCAGGAACCTAACAAATATTTATTGTTTGCTTCTTCCCTGGAATGTCTTGGTCCTTTTGTGCTTGTGACTTTCCCAGGTATGAGATGTTGCACTTGTGTGAAACAAACTGTTTCAAGACAGCAACTGTTTAAAAGTCATTGTTCTACTTACTTAGGAAATTGCATCTTCAAAATATTATTAAACTGTTGTTTTCATTAGTTGACTTAGCTTGGTTCTGTCTTTAGCTTGCTGTTATGAACAACTTAGAATCACAAAAGAAAATGTTTGGCAAAAAAATGACAGCCTGAGTACATTTCTGAATGGCATTTTTGTTTTCTTTTGCTAACCTAAACTTAAAAAATTGTAAGCTGCGATCTAAAACAAAAGGAATCAAATATCCTAGAATGTATTTTAATATAAACCGTAACATTAAAAGAAAGGATGACAAAGAGCAAATATGTATTCACTATTGTATGTGTAACAAATCTAGCATGGAGAAATGAGTGATCATACTCTCACACACTCTTTCACTCTCACACATACTTGTTCGCATTATAAATTAATGTGGAAGCCTTTCATTGGTGAAATGGGAGAGCCAGTTGTTTCCAAGCACATGCACCAGCGAAAGCATGGGTGTAACTAATTATGCAGTCACTTGTGTCTCAGATGGAAAATGGATTAACTCTCAATGTGCTGCCTTTTTCCTCTCCAGTAGGGTTAGCTAACACTTTAACACTTCAGATACGTAATAAAAGGCTCTTAAACTAGAAATGTGAAAGAAAAGGCCTGTGAAATCGTACTTTTTTAATGTGGTTACAGAATGAATGGATTTCTTTGTTGTAAATTGAAGCAATCCACTGGATTAGATTAATGCAAATGCAAAAAGAAGCATTTTAGAATGCTTTGTAAATAGAAAAATATTTATATGTATTTGTATAAAATCATAAACTTGATCTTGGAAATGCTGTTCTTGTAGCTTGTTGTATGTGGTTTCCTTAGCAATGTGTAAACATTACAAATGAAAATCTGAACTCTCTTTTCTTCTTTCAGTGTGACTTCAGTTTTGGAATGAATAGAAAACAGCTTTCACTATGTGGGTTTTTCATATTTAGTAAGGTTTTATTTAATAGGCAGTTATATTTTAATTTAAAGAGTAATTTATTTTAATTTTCAGTTCAACAGTAACTTAATTTGCTTCAATATGCCTTATTTTCTTTATATATTATAGTAATATTTATATATATTAAGCATATATAATGAAATTATTTTGTACATGTCATTAAATATAATGTGAAGATTTTCTGTGAAGTTATTTTATTCAAATCAGACCGTTTCTATTTGTTTGAGTGGTCATGACTTAAAAAAGCATGCTTACACCCTGTGGTATATGCTTCTACACATTTGAATAAGAGACTGGAGTTTCTTTTTGTATCAAATATAATATTTGCCAAATTATAATGTTTTTCTTAGAAAAACTGCTAAGAAAAACAAACAAAAAATTAAACTCCAATTAACACAGATTATATTGGTTACTCCCATTTAGCATCTCCACGAATTTGAGAAAGTAGGTGTAGACTGGAAATGAATTTGAATGGGTTTTCTCATGTAAGAGTTGCAGTTCTGGGCTACTGTATATCAGCAATGTGATTCCTCAAGTCTCTCCTGTGTGGTACTTTGTTGTTTTGAACACGATATCTTCATGTTCATAAAAACAGACTCTCTGAGACGTGAGTAACACTTTAGCCTGAGGGCTAAGACACCTGGCTCCAGTCCCTGGTATGGAAAATGTTCAATAACTTGCACAACGGAAACAATCTCAAAAGGAAATACTGAGGAAGGCAATTGGAGGGGCTTTGTGGCTTCTGGTTCCAGAAGGGACAGATATGTCTGTACGGACGTTCTGTGTGGCAGCTGTAAGCATTGCTGGCTCCTGAAAATCAGGCTTCTATAGCTATGAGAACATCTCCAGAAATTCATATACAGTTATTGAAGCTCTTCTGTCCTTCTAAGAGGAGGAAAGATTTGATGCTGCTTATGCGCTTAGTGTGATAACAGTACTCTCTCTGTTTTGGGTTTTTCTTTTCATCGTAGTGGAAAGAAGAGTAAGAGATACTTCTCTCTAAGGTGATGGGGAATGTGAATCCAAAGCAGATGCACTGATTTTTCTCATTGGAGCTGCCCTGTCTTTAGTAAATATAAATTTGTTTCTTGAGAATCTGTGCCTCAAGTTAGGCAGTGTGACTACCCCTGCTATTGTGGCAACCAGCCTTTACAATGAACAACTGTAGAGTGGGAAGGAGTTGCATATTTAGTTCCCTAAGAACTGGGCAGAATAAATGCCCAGTGGGCACGTACAGTATGTACAAGCTATTTCTATGCTTTTGAAAAGTCTCCTATTAAGCTCTTTTTTCCCCCCAGCCCTAAGGAAATCTTTAACTTCCCTTTGCGTGAACATAAATACTTTAAAAATCTCCTGACACAAAAGCAAACCAGCCAATATCAACAACAACAACAAAACAAAACACAACAAAACAACAACAAAACAAAACACAACAACAAAAAAACCTAAACGAAATCACCCCCCATAAAAAAACAAACAAACAAAAAAACCAAAAACAAAAACAAAAAAGGAGAGAGACAGAGGCAGAGACAGAAGAGACAGAGGGAAAGAGCTATCCCCTTTCTTCATTCCTGAGTCAGTGCCAGTGTTGGAAATCCACAGAGCTGTTTACTGGTAGTCTTGATCTCTTTGTTGCAGTAAAATCTTTCTGGTATTTTTATTTCTATGGTTTTTGTTAAACCAGATTTTGTGGCTGAACTTTTCAGAGACATTATTAACATAGGACTGAAAAAGAGCAGTAAGAAATGGGAGAGGACAGAAATATTTCACAGTGAACGTTTCTCTGATGTTACTTTCAAAGTATTTAATTAAGGAAAGGCTTTCCTTTTTAACTACTTACCTGTTACAATGAACTGTGATAAACTGCTATGCTATATACCAAAACATATTTAGAGGATTAGAAGAAGGCAGAGATCGTATGAATAGCATCACTTCCCATACCCATTCCCTCTGAAAAACTCGGCAGTTCTCAAATGGCCATCGCTGTGCCCTCGCTGAAGTGTTTCAGGAAGAATTGGAAAACACCGCGATCTTGTGGCCAAAGGGCGAACAACAACTAGAAAAGACGGCTTATTTCCTCACCTGCCTGCTGGGTCAGGCTTTGTGTAAAAAAAAAAAAA